>CM061914.1:79432924-79466592 GCA_031002005.1 Vandiemenella viatica
ATCCGTACCTTCTGACCGAAAAACGGAACCCTTATCTGCCCAATCATTTTGTCCGTCTCCTGAACCATCGAAACTTCAGAATCATTAAACATTGAAATTTGCTAATTGCGGGCTACTTTAGACTAACTTTAACACGATTATAACTAAATTAAGAAAAATCGTGGTTTATGAAAATAGAATAGTTTGAACTTTAATAGCGGTAACACTCCTGTGGAGAGTCCATGCACAGGAACTAAATAATGTAGCATATTCCACACGTTAGTTATATACAGGGTGTCCAGAAAAGGACTCCCTGATTTCAAAATTAAATATCTCGAAAACAAAGATCGATAGAGGAATGCAGTAAACGATATGTTTATTTTGACAGCTGTAAGAAGTGTATACAGCAGTGTGAAATAATAGTTACAAAAGTTGCTAACATATGGCGCTGTACGCTCATGTCAGCATACATAAGTGAAATAATCGTATGAAAACAATCTTTGCAAACAATCACATCACAATGTTTTCAAAATGTTCACCATTGGCACGTTTCAATGCTGGAACTGATCGCCCTGAGTTTCGGATCACTATTTAGGCATTACGTAGGGCGATTACAGCGCCATCTGTTAGCAGCTTTTGTAACTATTATTTCACACTGTTGTATACACTCATACAGCTGTCACTATAAACATACCGTTTACTGCATTCCTCTATCTATCTTTGTTTTCGAGATATTTAATTTTGAAATCAGGGAGTCCTTTTCTGGACACCCTGTACTTAGTTTACCACAGAGGAAATGGACTCTCTATTCCACATCACCTACAAGCTGACGTGTTTTCTGACAGTCTAATGTCACGATGTCTGTGAAACAGAAACAATGGAGTTATATAAAGACACGACAGTATCATCAA
The DNA here is from genome assembly GCA_031002005.1 of Vandiemenella viatica. Classification (NCBI taxonomy): domain Eukaryota; kingdom Metazoa; phylum Arthropoda; class Insecta; order Orthoptera; family Morabidae; genus Vandiemenella; species Vandiemenella viatica. The sequence goes on from CM061914.1 coordinate 79,433,815, forward strand.
GGTGTTCTACGGACTTGCAAAAAAAAATCTGCATTGCCTTACAGAACAGTGGGAAGGTGGGTAATGACTCTCGTTGAAGGCTTTTACCCACCTCCCTACTGTTCTGTAAGGCTATGCAGATAATACGCAAGGTTCTTGAAGACCTTGATGACACAGGCTCTTCTTGATCCAAGTCAGTTGTTCCTGTCTCAAAAACATTAGACGAGGCTCTGTTCTTCCCGTCACTGCTCTTGAAGAAGATGTGGGACGAGAGAGTCCATTTATTATGAGGTAAGGTAGGTATGGAACTGACGCCACTTGTGGTATCAGCAACATTATTTGATTTCTCAAGCAGTGTTGCCACTATTGAAGTTCCAACTCTTGTAATTGTAAGGAGTTCAGTGGAGGGACTGAAGGAAAATTTTTTCTAGATAATTTTGGTGAGTATAAAATGAAATGTGGCAACCCGCCGACTCTCAAAATGTTTGAATTTTCCTTTTCACCTTTTCGGAAAGCTTTTACTGAAAAACCGAAAAATAGTAACGTCCCAGTTATTTTTCAAACTACTGATTTCAAAGTTATTTTAAAATTTGCATTGATATTTACCCTGTTAAAGTTCACGAGAAAACTATAGTGGTCTTCCTGCAGTTTACGCTTTTCGTATGGAAAGTAAATGACTGATTCTGACAAATCTGCAACTTCATCACATATTTTTTTAACAGATCATTTGACAAAGAATATTATTGATTGGATAATGACTTGAAAATATAGTATTACAAAATTTTCAAAACTTTTTGAAGATCCTCTATAATTTTTTCAACAGAATTTTATTCCTACACACAAAGTCAAATACAGTTTCGCATATTTAGAATTAACTCTGTTTGCTTACAATTTCTTATTGATCTATTTACAAAGTGTTCGAAAGTAGCTCGCACCTGACTATGCTATTTTATAATATTATTATTTTCTAAAATAACAACATTTACTATCATCCTCATATGATAGGCTCTTTTTTATACCATATCTAATTCATGTGATGTAGAGTATTTCTTATAAAACTATTCTCCAGAATTATTGCTGAATTCGTTTTCTACTTTCAATATTCGGTTATTTATCAAACAATGGAGATACGTAATTTTTGTTGAATACCAAAATCATGTATGACGGTGCTCTAAATGGAAGCGCCAATTTGGTCGGCATCTGGTTCATAAATATTCTATTCTAATACTGTTGTTGGTTTGGTTCATCTACAAAATGCAAGGGTACTAATCTTTCACAGCTAATGAACAGACCGCTGCGAATTTGCACCTGAGTTGGTGAATTTAACGTTCGTGTGTTTAAACCTTCTGTGAAGGTTGGGGTCATCGTCCTTACCTGGAGCGGGCGCGTCCCCAGTTGCCCCAGAGGAACAACCGAGTGAAGGTGAAGGCCTTCAGGAGTCAACTGGAATGTCAGTACTGTCCGGCAAAATGCCATCCTCACCAACCATGCTTAACGTTGTTGGTACGAGTATCATGGCGATTTATTAAAACAGCAGTATTTAACACTTCTCCTTTTAAAGCATGTTACTGCTTGATGATATTACTTGTTTAACGGTTAAAATTGTTTTGCCTTTAGACCTTCAAATCACTATCCTATAATCTTTACATTTGTTTTTAAACTCGCTTTCATCAATATTCGAACTAAAATTTTTGTGTATACGTCAATTGGTTTGTTAATTTTCGTTCATTTTGCAGTAGTAGACACAAGAGTGCTTCCAAATCTTACCCTAGGTGTACGGGCCATTACAATTACGGTTCACGGTTTGGGGTAGTTTTTAGTAGGTCTAAACGTTTTAAAGAAAGAATAAACTAACAGATATTTCTAAAAAATAAATAAATAAATGGGCTGTTTACGGACAGTAGGTGAAACTTCATATCAGTCGACCATCACTTAAAGATGTTGACGTCCAGATTTAAAATTAAAATAATTTCAAATAACTACAGTGTATCTTTTCGTGCTTTTTTTTAAATATTTGTTTCAAAAGCAGTAACATTATGCAAATACGGAATTAGCAGGCTAATTAATATTCGTATTAGGGCAAGACTTCCGAACCAAATGCAAAGAAGTTCCAACTCAAAGAATATAAATTGACGAGCTCCACTGGTAAAAGGCTCGAAAATGTTTTATACTATAGATAGTATTCAAACAAAGCTCCACAGTTCACAAACAAATATATGCATATCACATAAAACATAAGTTACATGAATCGCAAACAGTTGGCAACTCTTACGCCACCGTCATTGTTTCAGGAACTGACACGCCGAGTGCGGCGGTGTAACGGTTAGCGTTCTCGCCTCGCATTCGAGAGGACGGCGGTTCGAATCCCCGTCCGGGCATCCAGATTTGGGTTTTCCATGGTTTCCCAAATCACTCCAGGCAAATGCCGAGATGCTTCCTTCAAAAGGCCATGGCCGAATTCCTTCCCATTCCTTGCCCCCATCCCTGCCCCCCATCCTTTCCCGTCTCTAAAGACATCGCTGTTGAGAGACGTAAAGCAGCTAAAAAAAAAAAAAAAGGAACTGACAATCCCAGGTTCTAACTACACAATGGAAACACCGGAAATAATCTTAAAAGTCGTGATGGGAATCAAGACTTGCGTGCAATTAATAGTTACATATGTTACGTTCAAAGTCCGAAAACGTTCACTGAGCGAAAAAAACTACCACAATCTGTTCTGCTTTCCTGAAAAAGGGCACAACACATTGTGACTTATCAGTATCTAATTATTTGTGTTAACGATGAAACGGTCCAAAGTGCAATTAACATGCATATGATTCTCCTTATCAATCGGGTTACAAGTACCAACAAAAAAAATGTGATTCGTCATGTGTGGAGAATGCTACCTGGACCAGATGCCAATTTCGCATTGTGGCCTTTCTGAGCTAGCCACAATGCGTTCTTGCTGTTTTTCGTAAGTGCCATAACGCGAATAACATGTGGCCGCTTTAAAGAAACCAGAACACATTGTGGTCGTTTCTTTAGTCAATGAGCGTTTTCGGTCTTTGTGCGTAACATATATTCAAAGTGTAAACTTTAGAAGAACCTAGTACCGAGCGTGTTGGGTGAACGGTTAACTTTCTGGCCTCGCTTTCGGGAGGATGCGGATTCTTATCCCCGACCGGGCATCCAGATTTGGGTTTTCCATGGTTTCCCCAAATCACTCCAGGCGATTGCCGTGATGCTTCCTTCAAAAAGGCCTTTGCCGAATTCCTTCCCGTTTCTTGTCTCCAGTCCCATCCCCCCTCTAATGACCTTAGCCGTCGACAAGGCGTAAAACCCAAGAAAAAAAAGACACACAAAGAAGAAGACGAAGGTCACATTGGCCAGACGCGTTGTGTGACATGCTTCAGGCAGTCTAAAACTGTGTAAATACCGTGAAAAACGGTTCAATTTAAAATCTTGATATTTAGTTTCTGGGACCCCTAATAACATATACCAATATAACATACACAAAAAAAAAAAAAAAAAAAAAAAACCGAAAAAAAAAAAAAAAACCACGAAAAAAAATTAGTAACATTTTTAAGTTAAATCAGGTTATCATTTTTGGAGATGACCAAAGCAAAATATAAGCCATCAAAGTAACGATCATTAATTGCTAATAGGAAACAGCTCTTATGCTTTATATCATATATGGGCAACCCCCGGCCCCCGGGCCGGATCCGGCCCTCCAGCAGCTTCAATCCGGCCCGCGAGAGATTCAGAAATTTCAAATAAGCTTCAAACTCAAGTCTCTCATTAATTTTCATTTGATTTTTCTACCTGTTTTTGTTAATTTGCTTTTTGTATGTTTGATTATGCTATTGTAATTCTAATAAACAAAAAAATGTGTGCATTTTTATCGCCTTTTCATTCACTACTTCCTACTTATTTCTTACCTACGGCCCGCGATTTCTTACCTACGGCCCGCGATTTCTTACCTAAGATTAAGTCCCGAAGTTACGCCCTCAGCTAAGCAAAGGTTGCCCATACCTGCTTTATATGATGAATGAAACTTACCGCTCTCAGTCTTCTTTATATTTCAATGACAGATGGCGTTTCACTAGATTATCTTTCCAATAAAGGGGCATTGAAATAGACACACATTTTCCAGGAATCAAATTAGGTTAAGAAATAAAGACTGGACAGTTAACAATTAATCTGTGAGCAACTTTGCTCACTAATAACTCAATGCATCGTCTCGACAGATATCTGTTATTGACAGAGAAATACCGTAAGTCAGACGTTAGCTCGATAGTTAGTTTCATGCGATGTGTCACGTGAGGACTCAGTGAAATGTCTGCTTCCACATTCTTCTCTAAATCTAATCTGTGAAATAAAAATCAGATTTTTTAGACACTATTTACGAATAAATACCTGGTATTTAATTTTGTTTCAATCATGTGGCTTTTAGCTCAGTGGTAATGCGTGTACGATCGAGAGATCCTTGGTTTAAAATCGGCACTGGCTACATTTTTACCAACCCTGGACCGTGTAACGTTTGGTACGACTCCAGTTCGACCTCCCCCCCCCCCTCCCCCCTCCCCCCGCTCCTCCAGCCATTCCGATGTCGTTTCAAAGGTTTCCCGAGAACACAGCAGATGAACGCGGGGATTGTATTTTCAAAATAGCCAAACTCAATTTCTCATCAATAGTTTTCCCACAGCTGTGACTTCATAGTCAATCAGACGCTAAATCTCGTTATAAAAAAATAAATAAATAAATTAAGAGTACTAGTTTTGAAAAATAACGCATTTAAGCCCTGGTAGAGTTTTCCCTAATGGAAACCTAGGTCACATGAGTTTATCTTTACACTAATGTCAGTGGAGACTTATTGTTCCCAACAATACGTAGTTTCAGTTCCTTATTTGTTGTTTAATTTGCTCATCTCCAGATTACCTGCAACTATGGTTCACGAAATGCCATTATCTCTTTTAATGATCCCTAACCCGTATGTTCTTTTAATATTAAAAATTCATCATTTTCGCCTTCTTTTCTCTGTGGGAGATTCTGAGCATTCCTCCTTTTTCATCGTTAAAATTAATGGTCTAAACGCTTCTTTAACTCCACGAGCTTTCATCTCTGTTTTGTGTTTTATGTTTCATTCCAGACAGAAACTATGTTAATATTTCAACTCCAGCAATTTCAGACACAATACCCTGACTTCACAGAGAAATTTAAACAACCGTAACTCCGGTGCTCATTAATGATTTCTTAGTAAATTAAATCTTTGAAACGGCAAAATATACGAGGTTTTCTTATCAGGCAGACAAAAAGAATACGGAAACGAGTAATGTTTGATTACTTTCATACATAATACTAAATAACATCTTCTGCTTAACAGTCATGTGCATCTGAATTTAGGAAAAGTATTACTCACACCTAGGGGAAGGTTGATGAATTACCCCGACAGTAAGAATCGTCAGTGGGAGGAGCTTAATTCATCCCTGTTAGCCAGTCTTCCTCTTTTGTTTCATGCATTAACTTAAGGAAGTGAATAATATGAAATATAGATGGCTCTGAATGAAATATCCACCAATGAGATTTCCAAGGGGCAGAGGTAGCATTGCATCAATGTTTGCTGGGATGACATCGTTGTCAGATTGTGCAAAATAGGTGTGATAGCTTTTGACGCCTGCGTCCAGATTTAATGGTACAGAGTGTATACTTACTACGATTTTATTTTTGTCTCGCCGAATCCCGGTATAACCAATCACTCACTGTTTTCGAAGGCCTCCTAATAAGAAGACAAAGAAGTGACTATTTTTGCAGTGCAGAGGGCTGTCGATCGGCTTTGAACCAACCCACAAACGCGGATGAATCTGAAATAACCATCAGAACGGAGACGCCGAACGCAGTGAGAAATCACTGCATTAAAGACTGAGGATGTGTATCGAACATAATTTACATTTTGATTGCACCTCCCTGTATCGAACATGAAGAGGAAAATGGAAGAGAAAGAATGACACAGAATGACGCAGATACGCAAGAAAATGGGAAATATACAACAACAAAAATTGAAATTTTCTTGTGCAGCCTTTCTTCTACACAAGAGCATTTCTTGGAGTGGTTAGGAGTAGGGTTGTCATCTTTGCAGATGCAAATGCTTTGCATCTGCGGATGCGGAGGGTGAAAAATAAATTTGTATTTATTTAGATTTTAATATTTGCTCAAAAATAAACTTTTTTCCCAAATTCTACATTTTTTTCATAACCAACGTCTGTTTTCACATAGTATTGCCATACTGATTTATTTTTTGCCTCATCTTTCTAGAGCAAAAATCTTGGGATGGTTTCTAAAGTAAATTAAATTATTTACATAACTAGGCACGCGTAAACAAAACAATCTTTGTCATACGAATTTTTCACATTTCGCGGCTCGGCTAATTGAAGCGTCCAGCCTAAGGCCACGCCACCGCACATCTCCATGCCTGCCGCACGCCTTACCATCTCTCTAGCGGCGCGTTCACAGGCCAACTTGAAGGACCTAAGATGATCTGATTTTCCGATGTGAGACTCTTGTTTGGCCGTGAAAGGCGTTGAAGGACTACATGTTGTTGGCCTCCCAGACGACCGACACTGATCCCTGCCGTCGAATATGCTATGGCGTTGGATAGCGACTGCGATGAGGACACTGGTGTGCCGCAAGAAAGTTCGAGCGCGAAGGGCTGCTTAGGATCCCTTCTAGTAGCGTGAACTTGTAAGCGCATCCTACAGTAGTTCTATACGGATGTCTTGTAAGTTGGACCGTGAGTAGGCCGCTTTACTTTACATGCAAGTTCGAACTTTTAAATTCGTCGCTTAGGTAATAATACCGTTATGTTTATTGTTACTTTTATTGTAGGAGTGTAGCAAAACAACACCCACGTTATCGTTAGCTAAGAGACAGTGGGCTGACTCTCGTATAAAGACAAAAGAATAATATATAGGCTATTGAATAGTTAACAAAACTTTCGTTATACATCCACATAATAAGTGAAAGCGGAGGTAGGGTTTCACATGAAAGTTCCGCATTTGTGGATGCGGAGCTCCGTTAATACATCCCTAGTTAGGAGAACGGGGTAAGCGCCGAAGATTTTATTGTTCTTTGTGTCTCGCTTTTTTTTATCTTCCTGACGTCATTTGTTACGGACATGATTTAACTAACTATAACTTAATGCGATCAACAATCAACTATACTAATATTATAAATGCGAAAGTAACTCTGCCTGTCTCTCTATTTGTTACGTTTCTTGGGCTAAACGGCTACACCAATCATGATGAAATTTGACAAGGAGATGCTATTTGACATTAGGATGGACATGGAATACCATATTCTGTATAGATAAGAAGATATTGTCATTAATTTATGAAAACTATCTAAACTGTAAAAGACAAACACATAATATCTATAAGTTTTTGTAATGCGTAAAGCTAGAGAGCAATGGCAGCGTAGTGCAGTGATCGTAAGAAAACTCCCGTGTGGCCTCGGGTTCAAACACCACTAGGAGCAAAAAAATTTATGAATCGTTTTTCATAGTTTGAGCCAAGCCTAGGATTTTGTAGGAAGGATACCATGTTTTGGTACATCTTTGGCAATAGAATAGCGCCCTAAGCGTTTACTTTATTCAGGGTGTACTGGTTCCAAAGTCAGTGTTTGTGTGATCTAAACTAATAATATTATATATACGAAAGTAAGTATCCGTTTTTTTTTTTTACGTTTTGACGATTATATGTGTATACCGATATACCTAAATCCTTTGTATCATTAGCAACGAAATAGGATACTTTTTTTCCGATATGAATAAATGAGACAGGTTCGACGGTCGATAGCGTTCCCGTCATATTATGCCGACATATCTTAGGTAACTTTCAGCTTTGTGTATCCAATTCTAGCAATAAAATTCTAAATCCACGCGTCAGAAGTCACGGGTAACAGCTAGTATATATATATATATTGCACAATGCTTGCTTACTCGCAACCTCATTTAGCCCTTCATCAGTTTATGCTTGTTACTCTTCACTACATGCTAATTAAAAACAGCGATTATGCTGGCACACATAGTCGTATATCAAAAATTCAGAGTGTCTGCCGTACCACCTTGTCCTTCAACCACTCTGCATAGGTGCTCATTACAGTAACGCGCGAACAGCCGATCAGCCTCGCCGTTTCCGAGATGCTCGTTCCCAGGAGTCTCGCCCACAAACCACCGGCCCGTAATTTAAGGGAATTGCGTGCCCTATGCGTAGACATGTAGTTTTAGATAATTCCGGAAATCTAACAAGGACTTATCGAATCCATGCCACGCAGAATCGTTCCTGTATAGCGCTCCAAAGATGGACAAAGGTAGACCATGGACCTAAGATGGACTGATCAGTGTATGTAGTCATGTAATTTCTCCAATTAAATAATATTAACATTTGGATTATCGCTGTAAATCGTCGTTCAAAAACTAATTGAAGCTTGTAACCTATCATTTTATGACTAGGCCTATTCACAGTCTTAATTTAATCGTGTTTATACGAATTGCGGTACATAAGCCATCAATTTGTAACAATACTGTAAAAACTAACTTAGTCTACAACCTCTAGAAGGAGGCATATAAACCATTTTGTCGAAGACTGGACGGCCAGTTATTTTCTTCTGGGATCTACAGTTTTATGTGGAATCCAAGAATTCGAACGTCCTGGCTTAGTTCATTTGAAATGCATCTCTTAAAAATTCCTGTCCCTACCGGGATGGGACCGGGAACTTCTAATTGACGCGCTTTAACCATTGAGCTACCAGAGCGTTAAACATTATAATGAGTCGCGTTCCCAAGGCGAGGCAGTGTGCACGGATCAAGGGAGGTCTATTTTTCGGCGAGCGGAAGCGGCTAGCCCGTTCGTCAAGCCACCCGCTGCGCTGTTGACAATAACAACAGGGACGCAGCCAACCTACGAACAATAGTGGCCCGCCAATCCGATATTTTTTTATTCTGTTCCATGGAATGCTGCTCCCGAGGCGGGAGTGGAGAGAGACCACTCGAGAACTGTGTGTGGAAGTGAGTGGACGCTGTGGCCGGTCTACCGCCATCCTCTGAGCATCTGAAGTGCGCATCCCGTCGCCGGCAGTGTCGACAGCAGTGCGCGGACACGTGTAGTGATTCTATCAGTGCGACAGGTTGCAACATATCATGGCCCGGAAATACCCCTGATTAGCTAGAGACTTGTTTGAAAAAGCCAACTGAGCAAGCCATCGGCAAAAACTATTTACAGGACAAATTGATGTCATCTAATTTGTTGAATAAATTCATGTCTTTTTGAGAACCCATCTTTTTATGTTCTTGTAACCCCTGAGACATGTCATGTACGAGGCTCAATATTAACACGTTGATAGATAAAAGTTTTGATTGCTGACGCAATACAGTGCCCCTAAAAAGTTTTAAAGTAGAGCCACCACCACCAAAAGAGATTATTACAACATTGTGCACTAGCGTTATAAATTCAAAGGTAATTCTGTGTCTGTGTAATTTTGTTACGTTTTCACAACTAAAAGGATAAACCGATTTTGGTGAAACTTGACAAGGAAATGCTATGTACCATTAGGAAGTACATATGATATTTTTTTCGTATAAATAACGTATTTTGTCATGAAATTTTGCAAAGTAACCGAACGGTGACAGACTGACAGCTTAAGTCTCTGTAATGTCATATTTGTAGTTCAGATTTTTTTTATTCTCTCGCAGTCAGTTTGTATATGGTTTGTTTATAAATATTTTGTGCAGATATAATTTATTATGTATATGATATAATTTAAGTCACGTTTAATGTCTCTAGTTTATTAATTTGTGTTTCACTAACTGTATTGACATAAGATACCCCCAGGTTTTTAAACCACAAAATGGAAGTGTGGGTAGTCTCCCACAGTTAACCCCCTCTTAGTTTGTTGCTATTTTTAAACACTTTGCAAATTGGTTCTCTTCTGGAGACAGGTTCATTAGTCGGATGGTATGGTGATGACTTCCCTGTCATATTACTCAGACTCTGTGTTTTTTTGTGACACCTTTTACTAAGTAGCATCTTTCTGTATCCAATTCCAGCAAAAAAAATTCTAGGTCTACGAGTACTTGCTACGTAGTCGCGGGTAACAGCATTGTATAGATTTGCACAAGGTGTTTTAAACCGTGTTTCACCTGTTGGCCAGGGTGACTCGCGACGTCCGTTCGTTGCAGTCTCGCCCACGCCAGGCCCCGGCCTTGTACCACATCCTCTGTTCGGCCACACAACGGATCACAATGCCGCCGTCGTTCCCATTCCAGGTGTTGCGGCTAAACCTAGCGAGCGCCGGTTTTCGCGTGCAGCGCAGCTTTGGAGAACGCTGCTCGCACGCGACAGATAAATAATTCACACCGCCGCGCCGGCCTCTCCTCTTGTACTCGTTCGTGAGCTGTTAGCCTGTTATTTCGCTCGATGGATAATAGGATCCTAACCGGCCTCAACTGTAGCTAATTACGGTACATGATGAATTATTACTATCCTTTCGATCCTTTGTCATACATAAAAAAATGAGTGAGGAACGTCTACTCCTCTGTAGTAGTAACGTGGTAAGTGAGCGGTAACACTCTGTCCTCGCATTCGGGAGGACGCCCGTTCGAATCTCCATCCGGACATTCAGATGCTTACTTCAAAAATTTATGGCCGAATTCCCGTTCCTTGTTCCTTTGCCGCCTCTAACGACCTCAAAACAAAAACGAATCGAACTCAAAACAAAAACGAATCGAACTCGTTAAGTGGTCACCTGCAGCATTTACTCTGTCTTCCCCTTCCAGTTCTCTTAAATTCTACGTATACCTGTACACTTTTTTTTCTGTAATGTGCCATTCGTGTGACATGATCGAAGAATCTTAACCTTGATAGTTCAATGTTGTTCCGTCCAACATTTTCACTTATAATGCCGTACAAACTTTTTTTTTTTTTTTTTGGAACCGTTTTCCTCAGAAATTTCATTTCCATACTTTCCAATCTACTTTAAAATTGTACGGATAGTTTTCAGTTCTTTTATCTGTCGAGGAGAAAGTAATTTTCTGTAAATATTGTTCCAGAAGACTGCTCTGTTTCGTCGCCGATCTTATTAGGAATGTTGTATGTTCGTTAAGCCACTGAGGACAAACCAATATCTTAAAAATTTATCAAGAAGTTTTTTATGGCGGCACTGCTTTTAAGCCGATTTGTAATACGGATTGAAAATGGCTCGTAACTCGGGAGACCGTCAGCTGCCACGTTCTCTGGCGGGGGAACTTCGAACTACTTTTCATTCCTTGCAGAGTTTAGCTGTTCGTCTGGATACTCGAGAAGAACTTCTGAGAGATAAAACAAGAACGGCACTACTCACTCCAGTGAATTTCAGGGAACGACGCTACGGGATGTTTGACCCAGTTATCTGGAAACGAAACACGTAGCGATACAACGGCTTTAATCTGGTGTGTCTAATCCACTGGCAGGACACAGTTACTTCACAAAATCAAGATATACGAGGTTTATTCAATTCTCAGAGGACGATTTTTAAGTTTGAGTAATGAAACTGGGCATTAGTCATCCAAAACTCGTAAAATATGGTAAATTAGTTTCTAAGCCCGCCAGAAATGATTTGTTGAACGTAATGTTTTAGCAGTTCATTTCTTCGTATTGCTTAACTTAATAGCATTGTTATTAAATCCTACACATAACCATGATTTTTGAATGATGTAATGTTGTTTCTTCGTGGTTGGTTTCAAATTTCAATGGAAGAGGAAAAAAATATTGAACAACTACAAAATTAGGTACAATAAACTACATTCTTTGCTTCTTCAAGTAGCATATCTATGGAAAAATAATGTAACGAAAAAATCTACAACCAATGAAGATAAACTAACAAAAAGCAACTAATAATTAATATACGGAAACAAAAATGGTAACCTTCATTTATTGGTTCCTGTAATTGCGTTATCTAGGGATAAAGAGCGAAACATCCCTGGACGTCACTAGCCTGCCGAAGAAGATCCGGTGCGTGACGTCATAGCATAACAGACACGATGACCAAGCAGGCCTTTTATTAGTACTGACTAGCCTCAAAAAACGACGAGTTGAATTGAGAATTCTGGAAATTCATTTCTTCGACCTTACTATAACAATGGTAGAGAAGATAGGGAAAACATCTACATCTAACATAAATATCAGGTAGAATGCAGTGATCTAGCAGTTCATTTCCCATCAGTTACTTAACTAAATACAATTTTAATTAATTAACAGCTCATAACCTTAAAAATGAAGGAATCTTCTTATATATAAAAATCAATGTTTGTGGGTTTGTGGGTTTGTTCGTCTTCTATGCATTCCTATAACATTTATCAGATTCCAATGAAACTTTGGAGAGTTTTCGAGTGTGCGTCTGCGAAGGTTCCTGTGAAAAAAAATTTCCAAAAAGTCACCCCCTATTCCCCATAACACCCCATAATTTAGGCAAAACCACATTTTTTATCCGATTTAGATAGGAATTTGTACACTTATACTTTAAAACAAACAGAAAAGTATTGCATACGTATGGTTTCCGAATATTCATCCCCTCTCCCCCTTTCCAACCCCATTACATTTTTACCCTATAATTTAGGCAAACCACATTTTTTATCCGATTTAGATAGGAATTTGTACACTTATACTTTAAGACAAACATAAAAATACTGCCTACATACGGTTTCCGAATATTAATCCCCTCGCCCCCTTTCCACCCCCATAATTTTTTCACCTCATAATTTAGGCAATACCACATTTTTTATCCGATTTAGATAACAATTTGTACACTTATACTTTAAAACAAACAGAAAAATACTGCCTACGTATGGTTTCCGAATATTCATCCCCTCTCCCCCTTTCCAACCCCATTACGTTTTTACCCTATAATTTAGGCAAACCACATTTTTTATCCGATTTAGATAAGAATTTGTACACTTATACTTTAAAACAAACAGAAAAGTATTGCCTACGTATGGTTTCCGAATATTCATCCCCTCTCCCCCTTTCCAACCCCATTACGTTTTCACCCCATAATTTAGGCAAAGCACATTTTTTATCCGATTTAGATAAGAATTTGTACGCTTATACTTTAAAACAAACAGAAAAATACTGCCTACATATGTTTTCCAAAGCGCATCCTCTCTCACCCTTTCCAACTGAAAATGAATGAAACAGCAGTTTAAAATTTATATGTAAATATTTTTTCATTTAATCTATGTGCCTACTCAAGTCCAGCAATAGTGAAGCATTGCCGGGTCAGCTAGTGTCATGTAAATTTCTTAGTTTTCTGTAACTCTCTGGACAGAGAGTCTAAGAAAACATCTACAGCGACTGAATATAAATGAATAAAAATCAGCTAATAATTGATATGTTAATTTAAACGCAATACATAATTTTCTTTGAGTGTTCTGGAAATTCGCTTCTTAATTTCACTTTTTTAACTAAACTGAATTGTTATTAAATAACGTTCATATCCTCGATTTTGTAGCAACGTCTATGGCCGCAGAAACGCCGGGCGTGTGACGTCAGCATTACCGAGACGATGACAGAGTGACCAAAGTAGCCGTTTATTATATACTGATGATAATAGTGTACATAATGTTAAAAGACAATGCCTATCTAACACAAACTAGCCTCAAAGCCTGTCGAAAATGATGTGTACTGACATGTACAGGTCTATACCAAAAGTAGTAGGACTGATTTTAAAAAAAAAAATTATTGAAGATATCTTTACAATTCCTTAATCCTCTTTGAAATAGCACCCTTAGGCAGCTACACTGTCAAAAATTACGCTGCTGCCATTGGCCGTACGCCATCTGGAAGTCAGTTTCGGGGACGTTGTTGAGAGCCCTCGTCGATGCTGCTTGAACGTCCTGGATTGAGTCAAACCGCTGTTCCTTTAGCTGCCTTTTCATCCGTGGGAATAAAAAAAAAGTCAGTTGGAGCCAGATTGGGACTGTAGGCGGGGTGCAGCAACGTGGCAACGCTGAATTGGGCCAACAGTTGCCTTCTTCATCCTCCCGTCCAACGAAGGCTCGCATGAGCAAATCAAAGATCAAGACAATGCTGATCGTGTTTTTTTTTTTTTTACCGTCGCGGGGTGATTCATAAGGAGTTCGTTTCCCCTGGGGAAACTGTCAATTCGAATTTTTACATGCAAGTGCTAAACCGCCTGGGAGACCGAGTGAATCGCGTCCGACCAGTCATCTCCGCCAACTGGACTCTGCATCACGACAATGCGCCGTGCCAAGACGCGCCGTCATGAGGCAACTGTTGGCCCGAATTGACATTGCCGCGTTGCTGCATCCCGCCTACAGTCCTGATTTGGCTCCATCTGACTTTTCTTACTCACATGGATGAAAAAGCAGCTGAAGGAACAGCGGTTTGACTCAATCCAGGACGTTGAAACAGCATCGACGAGGACTCTCAACAGCGTCCCCGAAACTGACTTCCAGAAGGCATATGGCCAATGGCAGCAGCGTAATTTTTGCAGACTAAGGGTACTATTTCGAAGAGGATTAAGGAATTGTAAAGATATCTTCAATAATTTTTTTTTTAAATCAGTCCTACTACTTTTGGTATGTACCATGTAATGTCTCCGTAGTCGCTGAGTAAAAAAGAATTGTTATAAAGCTCAATACAATTCCTCATGCCTTGCGCTGTAGCAAACAGTTTCAGTTATCATCCTGGTCCAGATTGCTTTTCAAGCTAACAACAAGATCCGCTAAATCGTCGCTAGAAAATCAAAGCTTCAATCACACGAGATTTAATACATTCACTTTATCGCATGTAATGGCATAATGCATCGCGATATAAAGTTGATCCAAATTCTTCATGGGTGTTTACATCTCTTTTTAATCCGTGATTCAGATCGAAATCACAACGTTTGAATGGATGACACTGTTAAATGCGGCTGAAATAATGGCCTCAGTGAAAGAAAAGCAAACAAAAATTAAATCTTAACAACCTGCGTCTTACCTCGTAATATTAGTTTTAATTGTAGTCTAGGTTACATAGATAGCGATCATTATGGAATTTGTTTCATTCAAATCAAGTAATGAAAACAATTTAATTTTTTTAAAAAAATTTAATTACTAGTGCCCTTTGCTGTAACGTCGAATGCCAGTTGTAATTCTGACCCAGGCTAAATAACAATCTAATCGGAACTTCCGCTAACATTGCTGACTGAAAATTAAAGCTTGATTATATATACGTGGGAAAAGAATTAAATGAATGCATTTACAGAAAACGAATATTAAATAAATGTAAGCAAATAATAATATTAATGTGTTAATTTAAGTACAATACACACTTATCTTTCAGTGTTCCGACAGTAAATTTCTTCGTTTATGCTTAGCGAAATATAACTGTTATTATTAATTAAACGCGCATAACCTACAACAACATCTGTGGCCGTTGTTAGCTGTATAGCGAAGGCGGTAAACGTGACGTAACAGCGTGGCTGACATGGCTACATCGTGACCGACATTAGAGTGTTATTAGTATAGATGGTTGTATTTAAGTGCATTCGATAAATGAAAATGATTTAAGGAATACGGAAGGTGATACACGCGTTTCAGTGGAATAATGATAACAAGGAATCAACTTTAACATTTATAGTGTAACAAAACAGTTCATATCTTTTGTTTAAGTAAAACTTCTTTCAGTGTGATGGATTGGGAGTAATTTGATGCAGCCGTGTAATGGAAGTGCGCGAGGGAACTTTTTTTTATTGCTTATGGCTTTACGCCTCGTCGACGTCGATGTTATTAGAGGAAGGAAAGGACTGGGAACAAGGAATAGGAAGGAATTCAGTCATGGCCTTTTGAAGGAAGCATCCCGGCATTCGCGTGGAGTGATCTGGGGAAACCATGGAAAACCCAAATCTGAATGCCCGGGCGGGGATTCGAACCCGCGTCCTCCCGAATGTGAGGCCAGGACGTTACCTCTCACCCACCACGCTCGGTGCATATATTGCTTTCGGCTGTAAAGATAGACCGAGCCTTTTGGGTAAGCGATCCCGTTCTGGACTTAGATTCGGCAGGACGCTGGTTTAAATCTCCATCAGGATTTCGGTTTCCCATAGCCCCTCCGAAATCGCCCCAGGCGAATGCCGGGATAGTTCCGTCAGAAAACCATGGCCGAATTCCTTCCCGTTCCTTGCTCCCTATCCTTTCCGGAAATTAATTACCCTAAAGCCGAAAGAAATAAATAAATAGGAGCAGCACACAAGAAATTCGACCATGACTAGAGGTCAAGCTGAACCGCAACGAGTGCTATCGACGTATATCTTCTGTTTAAGTTACTGGATCTTAAGAAGCAACGAGTAGATCAGTAATTACACTTGACACAGAACTCGGTAGATTCACAGAGTAATCAGAATCTCTACAAAATCATTTTTGTAGAAATAGGGACAAATCTTGCGACTGTGTAACGAAGAAAAGTTATTTAATTTCGTTTTACACTCTACAGGAAGACATCACCATCAAAACTGGCGGGGTCTGCTTTGTGCAGAAGCCTCTCCATTTCCTTCTTTCTTCCCACCACCTTGATTCAGTCCTCTCCTTTCTTCCGTTCGCACTACTCTCAGCCACCCATCCTCTCTGGGTCGTTTACCTTGCATCCTTATTTCGTAAATTTTTGGCTACTCCATTCTCTTTACATGACGATACCATATCTATCACTGTACATTGAGTATTCACTCTGAAACGGAATGATTTTGATCGGTGTTATAAATCGTTGATTTTTTTTAAAAAAAAAAAAATCATAACCTAACCATTATTCATTTTATAATATTTACTATTATTTACTCAAAAACTTGTCAAATCCCAAAAAGATTGGAGGAAAATCTTGGCTTTGGGTTTTTGTAGGACTGATAAAACAACATAACTAAAAATAGAGATTTTACTATGTAATTCATTAAAACACGTCATGCATAATGACCGAGTAATTTAAACTTAAAAAAAAAAAAATAGAAATCAACAGTTTGTAACACTGAGACAAACCATTCTGTTTCGGTTTCGGAAAGTGAAATTAATACACACAGTACATTGTGGAACAGGCTGAGAATGAGAGCTCATAAACGTCCACTAAACGTCCGGGGATATTTGGCCCTCTTTTTACGGAAATTGTTTCTTTTTGCAGACTGAAACTTCTTTCTAGGGCTACTTACTAGAAGTACTCCGGAATTTTGATAACCATCAATAATTGAGTGTCGTAATCAGTTAAAAACTTTGCATTTAACTAACTTCCGCAGAGAGAAGAAACCGGTAGTAAAATTCAAAATTCATCATTTGACGCTACAAACAACCATATATAGTGAATATCTGTGGGTTACTTGGAACAAAAATATTAATGTAAAAACAATGGTTAGTATAAGGGTTCCGTTATCTTTACAAAACAAGAGATTAAAAAGACAATTATACTTCTAGCAATGCTCTAGTGAGTCCTTGAAAATTATTTTTTCTAATCCCTTTTACGTGGATAATTATTTAATTCCAAATGTATGTAGCAAGTGCCCCGAGTTTCGTCGTGACAAGAGAGATTAAATGTGCCAGCATACTTCGATCTTAATTCGCGGTGATTCCGCATTTTCCCGATAGCTGCAGGTTGAGAATATTACGTGCCCTCCACTTCCGGAATGCGGTGAAAGTCGAGTCGAACTTCGGCTAATTCGCTATTGCGTAAAATATGAAAGCAGTTCAATCTAGCAACTTGTCCGTCGCTCCAGATAGTGAAATGTTAATGTCCCCAACTTGGTTAGGCGTGACAGCCGCGATGAATAAGTTGCGAAGTCACTACGTCGTGAAGTAAGCTATCGTTGCCTCCACACTGTCAACTTCGAAATAGACGGAGGAAAGCCAATCGAATATGCTTAATACACCTTTTCTTTATATTCCGGCTATGAAAAATGGGAAAAATTTAACGCAGTTTTGTAATCCAATAATTATTTTGTAATCCAATAATTATATGTTATTGTTATATGTGAATAGACTCTTGTCGTCATATCCTGTAATTAAGAATTTATCCAATGTTACAGTGGGACAGTTAGAACTAGGGATTGTAACTTCCTGGAGCAATAAGGGGTGGGGGGAGGGACATTGAATATTGTTATCTGTCTGTGAATTGAGAAAATTTGTTTTGTCTATGATACGAGTATTTTTGCTTGTGAAATGTGTACTTAATGAGGCTGAGATTGGAGATCGTACCAGCTTCGCCTAGGTATCTGCGGAAAACGGTAATACTAGCCTCGAACTTGGTATTGTTGTACCTCACCGAATCAGTGTGGTCGGATCTTAACTTGTGCAGTTAGACTGATAATTTCACTTTCCGAAACAGAATAGTTTCGCTCAGTTGATTTCTCCTTTTTTTTAAATAATATATATATATATATATATATATATATATATATATATATATATATATATATATATATATATATATAAATTGTAAAAAAGTGAGAGATATTTTATGTATTTAAAATGGTTTCTTCTAAAATTCACTTGTATTATTCGTAAGTGGATAGACTTTAAAATTGAAGATATTTGGGTGTAGGCCTACTGTTGTGATTTAACCTTGAGTGTTGTTGAACTGATCATAAGGGACTATAACCTTTCCACAAATAACGTTACTGTTTTCATCATATGAAATAGTAATTCCGAAGAATAGTTACTTCTCTTCACAAGTAACCGTCCAAACATGTTTCCACCATCGGTTGGACACCTGTGAATACTTTTCAATAATGTAATAGGTAGGTACACCGCTTTCTGTCAGTCGTGATGATCATAAACAAATTTATTATGCAATTATCGCGATCTTATATCATGTGTAGTGTCTCTGGTCTCTTAAAATATCGGGGGCTTTTCTTTCCCAACTTCATGGATCTCTTTCACGTCATGGATCAGGTCGTCCAAAGCTGATCCTTTACAACAACAACTGAACTAAGAGAGACGAACATGACGAATTCGTTTTGTATCAGTGCTTCTTTTAGTCAAGACGATAAGTTTTCAACCGTTTCTGCTGAATTATCGCATGCGTTGTTCAGAAACGAAATCCTTTGATCCCCACAGAATGATCGTACCAATCATTTGTTCCAGCAATAATCTGTAGTTCTCTGAGAATCTTCCCTTTATATGATTATGTCAGGATGAAAAATTTTATAATCTGTCCGATCCGTCGATTTACGAGTGATCATGAAATTTCTGGTCAATTCAGGAACCCTAGAACATGCTCTCCAAATGACATGCTAAAGTAACTGAGTTGGCAGTTAATTCAAGACAGAAGATGGTAAAAGAGGTTGCCGGTAACGTAAGTATTTGAAGCATACATTCGCGAAATGGCACGATGATTTCTGGTTGAAGAAATAAGAGTACTGAAGGGAAGGGAACAAAATGTAAACTTAAATTTTCATTTTGTAACAGGCATAAGGGAGTTGGAAAGTTTTCGTTTCTGAATAGGAGCAAGGAACTGTTCTGAATAATATCCTCAAACATTAAATTATCTATCTGTATTTATAAAACGAAAACCGGATAAATTTGTCCTATAAAAACTCGGAAACTATTGAGCAGATTTCGATGGGGTTTTCTCAGTTTTAAAGCTTAGAATCTCGATTCAGTTGTTTTGCATGTCTTATGTTATACGATAACTCAGGAGCATTAAATGAAATTGTGACGTATGATGACAAATCCAAAGATGGAAGGATTATATGTTGCATACTTCGCACTAAACACACAACTACAATGTCTCTGAACATAGCCTACAATGAAAGCAATCAGATAACTGTACAATAATTATTTTGCACACTAAACAAGACTTGAAGTATCCTTTGCTTTAATTCGGGATATTCAATTTTAAAACGCCATGAATAGCCGTAACTTGAAGTATTCTTTCCTTTAATTCCGGATATTCAATTTTTAAATGCCATAGATAGCCGTAAAAACAACAGAGATTTTCTTTAACCACGATTCCTGGCAGTACAGCTACAACGTCTCTGGTCATCAGCATTAGTCTTTTTCACGATAAAATCATTTATTTATGATAATATTATTCTGGACTCACTTTTGATATTTGTATCAAAGGCTGAATCTGCGGAGCATCTGGCGTTTAGAGCAAAAAGTATATCCATTCACTTCACAATTAAATCAGATGTGAGTTTCTAACATAATCTAGCGTTGTTTAGTAATGTAGTTTCTTAACCAAATGAATGAAGCTTCACACACATGAATATTTTCGCACGAATCAAAATAGAGTACCAGCAAATAAACTTCAAACCACCCATTTACTTACTGTTCAATCTAGGTTTGCTTTAATTCTGAAAAAGGTTGGTGCTTTTTTTTTATTATTTTTTTTACGATTTCATTCCTCCCAGCTGAAGGCTGGGAGGCGGGCTGCTGGAGAGTCACCGGACTCTTTTCAGCCTACTAGTCTACGGGGAAGGAAGGGGGGTGGAAGGTCGGCCGTGGCCTTGTAGGGAACCATCCCAGCATTCGCCTAGAGTGTCTGAGGGAAACCACGGAAAACCTCAGACAGGATGGCCGAACCGAGTTTAACCCCGGTCCTCCCGAATGGCAAGTGGCAGTGCGAAATCGCACTGCCCAAGCCTCGGTGAGGTTGGTGCGAATTTTATGAAAATTTATACAAATTTTTCTCATTGCAAGAATAAAAATAGCGTACGTGTAAATCTACGACAGCTATACCGGGCAACGCCGGGAACTCAGCTAGTTTACAATAAAAGGCACTTAAAACTACACGGAAGTTGCAAGAGAAACATAAATCAATTCCAATTAATAAAAAAAATTCTCACAGACATTTGAAAAGAAACAATTTTTTTTCGAATTTGATTTTTGTGTTTCCCAGTGAACAACCTGATTTCTCCCAACAAGCAGCAAAGAAACAATCGTTTGAGCCTAATGAATTTTACTTGTAACTACCAATCATCTTCCTGTATATTATATGATTCCCAGTAAAAAATCAATTTATTCCAAAGACAAGCTTAGAAGCGCAAACCCTCGATTCTAATAGAATTGGAGGCGACAGGTCTATCCAGCAACTATTAATCATGACGTTTCTAGTAATGCGTTTGATTATTACTGATGGGTTGTTCAGAAACGAATAATTTCACTAACCATTTTTTTTATTGATACCTCTGTAATGGTATCTTAAATGAGAATCGTGACATCAAACTGCATTCCAATTAATAAGGATTTTTTTTTTCTCACGAAGATTTCAAATTTCTGGATTATGGTATTTTGCTGCCGATTTTGTGATTCCCAGTGAATATCCCGATTTCTTTAAACGATCTGCCAAGAATCTAAAACTTTTTAATCTGTTAGTTTTTAGTTGGACCAATCTGTCATTATTTTTATTGATTATATGATACCTAGAAAAAAAATTACTTATTTATTGCAAACATCAGCTTAGAAACCTTCGAATCTGATAGAACTGGATCCGGCAGGCCTGTCCTTTAACTATTATCATGACATTTCTCCTAAGTCCTCTGATAATTCCCGCTGGTTTGTCCAGAAACGAAGAATGTCGTAGGGAGACCTTGGAAATGGTGTGTTAAAAGAGAATCAAGACACCGAAATACTAAAAAAATCCTGTATGTTTGCCAAGTAATGATAATTTTATACTATTTCACTATTTTCAATAAACGAAACTTCCCGAACATGGAAAGTAAAATTGTTATCTGCTTGTTATTCGGCAAGAGTTCCGTCTCTATATTCCTTTCTAACGAATTCCGCATTCGCTTTACAGTCACGGCTCAGCGACCATGTTCACGCTCGCCTACACAGAAAAAGGGACCACAAATACTGTCAAAAGCTTTCTCTAATTCCATTTTCAAGTCGTTCTTTGTAAAAGATGTATCAAAGAACTAATATTCCAAGGAAATATACGGATTTGAACATAGGATACCAATGCATTTATAGTCGATTAATTTCTTTTTTATTCATGACTGGAGGGGAATAGAAATAATTTGGACATAAAGGGTTATTATTAATAATTGAAGTGATTTCAGGATTTTACTGTGGCTATATTATTTGACATATTGTCACAAAACTTTACAGTAATATAGGAAAACTTTAAAAGTTTTTTTGACATAGTCTGTATGCGGGCCTAACTGATTCTGCCGATATCAATTCGATAATAAAGCTCTTGCCACGCTTCTATGTCCCTATTAATCTGTTCACAAGCGCTTTTGATGACAGATGCAATTCTCGTGGGTTTGTATGTAGAGAAGGCTTAAATACTAAATCTTTCACATAACTCCACACACAGAATATCACATAGGGCTGGGTAAAACAGATTGATACGAACATGCTGCAAGAACGGTGCATATTCATCTATATGAGTGTGAAGTATTGTGACAATCTGAAATCACTTCAGTCATTTATAATAACCCGGTACTTCAGTTAAGGTGACTTCAAGTAAACGCACTACTTGAATTATGTCATGTGTGTTGCAGGACGAAGGCTACTATGTTCGTAGCTCACGTGTTTACTAAACGGAAAGAAATACTGAAAATTACACAAGCCTGCACAGAGTGCACAGAAGATCCGTTGTAAAGTCCTTTCAGCAAAGTGTTAATTTTCTTTAATCAGTTATTTACCGCAACAGATTTACCTTTTAAAGCTAACAATTCAATAACGATTAAAGAACAATTGAAAGCTGCATTGTTACCAGCTACCACCTAAATCATTGCAAGAGCCGAAAACGAATCGTTCCTGCTTTGTTGTAGCGTTGTTGACGATTACAGTAAGAAAAATAGTTTTACTGAGTGTGATATACACCGATCAGACAGAACATTATGACCACCTATCTAATAGCCGGTATGTCCGCCTTTGGCACGGATAACAGCGGCGACGCAGCTTGGCAGGTCGCTGGAGGGATTTGGCACCACATCTCCACACACAAGTAACCTAATTCCCGTAAAATCCGGGGAGGGTAGCGATGAGCTCTGACGACACGTTTATTCACATTCCAGATGTGGTCGATCGGGTTCAGATCTGGTGAGTTGGGAAGCAAGCACATCAATTGCAACTCGCCACTGAGTTCCTCGAACCACTCTATCAAACTTCTTGCCTTGTAACATGGCGCATTGTAATTTACGTTGGGAAACACGGTCGACATGAAGGGGTGTATGGTCTGCAACCAGTGTACGATATTTATTGGTCCTCATGGTGCCTTAGACGAGCTCCAATGTCCCCCAGAGCATAAAACTGAGCCGCCACCAGCTTGTCTCCGTCCGGCAGTACAGGTGTCAAGAAGCTGTTCCCCTGGAAAACGACGAATTCGAACCCACCTCATCAGCATGATGAAGAACGTGTCGGAATTAATCATACCATGCAACGCGCTGCCAATGTCCAATGACGATGGTCACGTGCCCATTTCAGTCGTAGTTGCCGATGCCCATTGTTAGGAGTGTTCGTTGCACTGCTTACCGCCTGTCCTGTTTTACCAGTCTGCCCAACCTACGGCGTCCGACATCTGTAATGAGTGGTGGCCACCCAACCCAACCCTCGACGTCTGGACGTGGTTTCACCTTGGTTTCGCTACTTGTTGAAGACACTGACCCAGCACTCCCGGAACATTCAACAAGTCGTGCAGTTTCCAAAATGCTCGTCCCGAGCCTCCGGGTCATCACAATCTGCCCTCGGTCAAACTCAGGTACATCGCGCGTCTTCCCCATATTAAATGCCGATAGCACGCTCACTGTAATATATTCACCGTGCGTGTGTCTGACTAGAAGTTCTCCCACGTCAGATGACGCTGTTATCTCCTGGACGGGTTTATATCTATAATGTTCTGGCTGATCAGTGTAGTACAACTACATTATACTTGTGGCAGTATAATCTGATCCATTGGATGGATTTGTACTTATCACCTTGAATCCTTTTTTCTCTTTTGTCAGTCTCTCTGCTGGTACGACACAAACCTCCCTTACATATATATATATAAAAAAAGATTCCTTTTAGATCTTTACTGCACTATATTCCAGCTGCTATTTTCATCTTCAAGACGTTTATTATTTCCAACCTTAGGAGATCATTTTCAATCTCAAGGAGAAGAGGATGCATTTGGTTTGAAGAGACCATTATTGTCTGCTCCAAATCCTTGCATCCCTGCCATCTTGACTATTACTTTTACTAAGCGAATCTCTAGGAATCCCCAAACTTTCTTCTCGAAAGTACACATTTCACGAATAGAATATGCCAGCAGACAGCACTAAAAATCTTAGAAGATTATCAGGCAGGTGGTGATTTTCTCGTCTCACCGTTAACATAAATCGTAGTTAACGACGTTAGCTGAAGTACAGGTGCTAAAACATATACCTGCTGTAGGCATCTAGTAACACACCGGGGACATTATGTCGGCAGCCTTCCCAGGGGAGACATTACACTGCTATTGCACGGCAGCTTATCTCTAAGTGAAGTTAATACTGCTATACAAGATTTTACAACCAGCTTCCATCGAAATCAGGCACGATCTATCCACTGACTTGTGCATGTCCGCATTACGACACCGCATTTACCCTGCGATTTCGACAACTTCACTGATAACAGGGGAAAATCCAAACTGGAAAGAGTAGTCAGATTTAATACGAACGCTGCAGTCCCTTATTCAGAATTCCGTAATCGTATTGTTATTTACGACTGTTGCCAATGTTGGGTTAAATAAATCACAATGCGCCATAATCCTTATCGGGGCGTAGGTGGTTGCTGTGAAGGATGTTATCCCTTATTAGTAACTTTCCGTATAGATGTACTCAGTGTGGTTTCACTTTGCTTCCCCAGTGCGGCGATATTAGTAAGAATTAATTGTTTCTAGTCAAGGTGGTGCAAGAAATTTCCGTTATTTTTGACATGGCCAGGGTGGATGGAAAGATGATAGTGCACGATTCGTAATCACCAGAGCCTGGGTGAAAATATCGAAGTTCTCCGGAATGGGTACAGTAAATTTAGCGACTCTCCTGTACTTTTCGGAAAGGAAAGCCTGAATAGGTTGACACCTAATTTCACACTACATTTAGTAAAACACTAAAGTAATCACAGTCAAGCACACACATACATAAAATCACGCTCTCAGTTTGACACAAAAAGGGGAGGACCTGGTTGCCCAGTCTCTGGCACTGTCCGCCTCCTGCAGGAAAATCAAACCAACCTTTGGCTTGTTTTCAGTCATAAGCAGGTACCTACTATAGTGTGGAGGGAGAAGAAATAGTTTTGGTCATTTTAAAAAAATGATTTTGTATGAAACGACTTAATCATTCATTCATTGCCCGAAACTGTGGCTCATTGCGTTGAAGCACCGGACACCTAATCGGGGAGGCACAACGGGACCGGGCACGAACCTGCTCCTCTCGGATACCGGTCTCCCTGATTAATGTTTTCGGGCGGTTTCCCAGAACCAACAAGGCGAGTGTTGTGACAGTCTTCAATCTCCATCTCATAAACTACGCATTTCACAAACAAAAAATACACTTGTCACACACAGAACGTAGTTACACGCTTCGCAGACAGATGGCAACACTTTATTTCCTCCATTAGTGTAGCGCTCAACGCAGAGGAAAGCACGGACACTAAACTTTGCCACTAGATGGCGGAACTATCCCCCCGGGGTATCTCCCGGCCAAAGAAGCAATACAGGTACGAAAAAAAAAGTTTATTCATCGAGGTATTAGTCGCCATTTTGATTCATACTGGAACCGGAAGGTGCAACGGAACCAAGTACAAACATCAGGTCTGGCGAGGTCTTTAGAGACGAGAAAAGATGGGGGGCAAGGAAATGGAAGGAATTCGGCCATGGCCTTTTGAAGGAAGCATCCCGGCATTTGCCTGGAGTGATTGGGGAAACCATGGAAAACCCAAATCAGGATGCCCGGACGGGGATTGGAACCGCCGTCCACCCGAATGAGAGGCCAGAACGCTAGCCGTTAGACCACGCTCCGTATTAAGGATTCTACATGGTTTTTCGTAATCATATTGATCAGTGTTTTTAAACGTTTTTGAATACACGACCCGGGTTCAAGTAAAAAAATTTTGGTGACCCCCCCAGGTCAGTAATAAAACTTTGGCGACCCTCCGCCCCTCCCCTCAGGTCTGTAATAAGGGAGCATTCATAAATTACGTGAGGTGTTTTTCCGGATTTCCGGACCCCCCCCCCTCTCCCTCTGGTAGGACTTCGTGAGATCTGGTCCAACTCCCTCC
The DNA here is from genome assembly GCA_031002005.1 of Vandiemenella viatica. Classification (NCBI taxonomy): domain Eukaryota; kingdom Metazoa; phylum Arthropoda; class Insecta; order Orthoptera; family Morabidae; genus Vandiemenella; species Vandiemenella viatica. The sequence continues at coordinate 79,460,027 of CM061914.1, forward strand.
CCCCTCTGGTGAGATCTGGTCCGTGAGGACCCCCCTAGAAATCGTTTCTAAAGCCCCGGTTACACCAACACTTTTCGACGAAATACCCCCCTAAAATCGACTTTCGCTTGTTTTGTAGACCTTTTTTTTAGCTCTACAGTCCTACAAAAATTTCCATAACCTCACGTGAGACTTCCGTTGACCCCCCACTCCCCGTTGGTGAGATTTCGCTGGACCCCCCCCCCCATTTCACCTCACGTAATTTATGGACGCCCCCTAAAACTATGTCAGTGATTTCAAAACCGACGTATTTAATTTTCTTTCTATTTAGACTATTCCGCCTGATCGGGAGATCAAATTCTGTGGAAGGTGGTCGCGGATACTCTGAGAGCAGTGACATTTTTTTGTCGTGGTGGCGGCGCGGGAGGCGAAAAGGTGGGGTCAGCGGCCATGTGGGAACATTTTGGTTTCGTTCACTGCAGTCAGTTCACTTGCCCAGCGTTACAGACCAGCTTCATTGCGAGCCAGGATAAAATTGAGCTCTCAAAAGCTCCGCGCAGCCCTCGACGTCTGCTGCAAGTGGCAGTGGCGTAAGCAAGTCGAAACCGAAAAAAATTAGACTTTACAACGACAATTAACTGAAAGATTGTAGAAACAAGAGAAATATGCTCAAATTAGAAAATAACTTGGTTATTTGTATCTCGAAAATAAAACCACGTTTCGATAATTTATTTAAAAAACTATGCAGTCACAGCATTTTCACTGAAAATTTTGTATTTTTACTGTACCCTTAGACCTATAACCCTTGCTTTTTACATTTACCTGACTAGCGGCCACGACCCTACCAGCAAGAGTTGGCGATCCCCCTGGGTGTTGCGACCCACAGGTTGAATAACACTAATACTAGCTGAATTAAAAATTAAGAAATTTACTATGAAATTAACACTTGACATTCACAACATAACTAACGGACAGGCATATAAGTCCTTAGAACTCTCAAACACCTGCAAGTGATCGTGGGTGTAAATAGTCCCGTCATGGAAACATGGAGCAAACCTTTACTGCATATGGTTTTCGAATGAGCTAAGGGGAGAAAAACTGTACGTACGCTTGTTATGTATTATCTTGATGTAGTGCAGAACAGTAAAGAATTCAGCATTTTGTTCAGGTCAGGAAGGAAGTAATGTAACGAAACTGGTGATCAGGGTGGTTTCAACATTGTCGGGAGATTCAGAGAAAATATGTTTTCTGAACGGTCGGTCGTCTTGTGCATTTCCTGTTAGTGACACTCAAAAAGGTTCCCTTACAGGCAAGTTATTTTGGAATCCCATTTTCCGCTACGTTATAGTTGAGTAGTTAGTCTTTCTGAATTCTCGCAACACATTTTTTGTTCTCCGTAAACGTGGCGCTGAATATTGTCGGGTTTCATTTTCCGCTACATTATCTTTGAATCCTTTCTTCACGGGCCTCACAAGTTTACACAGAAACCTTATTGGCTGCTGGCTATGTTATTTCTCAGCAAAGGCTGAAATCATTTCCTAACTTTAGCTGCAGTAAAAAATTTGGGTGTAAGATCTGGACTTGTACCAGCTAATGGTGTTACGTGAAGGAGCGTTAGTTTTAATGTAATATCATTATTGGGTTCCTAATAGGTGATTTACTGTACTAAACCCCACTAGATTAAACGAAAATTGCTTTTCCTTCGCTGTCTCGATCTCCATGCTATTTCCGATTGGCTCCTACCAGACATTCGAGCCAAGATTTTACAATTTTAATTCACTTTGATAAATCCTGTTTTTTTTTATGTATTATCGCCATTATTGTTTGATTTAAAAAGTTCAAATTACATTAAAATAGCTTTTTTGTACTATTTGAAGAATTTGTAGCATTCGTAGTGAAGTTTGTTGCATCCTCCTCTACATCACGCTACCAAAAATCTGAACTGTTTTACATGTGTAGCCAAACTCCAGAGTTGCGAAAGGAACGGGGTAAGGCACCAGACATACAGAATTTGAGATTAATTATAAATTTATGTACCCTGTTATAAGAATTATTTTCATTATGTTAGAAAATATCTCTAACGGAGAACTCATCTAGTAATTGAAAACCTCAAAACCTTTGGAAGGAAATATTGAATTGATTTTATACTCACAGACCATATTTTTAATTCGATTTTTAATCCCGTTAGTCTAAATTAGAAATAAATAATCTTTAATGTCTGATTTACTATTCTGGTTTTTGACATAATAAAATCTTATTGTTTAAGCTTATGTCCCTGTGGAAACTTCTCTACAGACTTATATATGCTTTATTACTTCAAATTATTTTCTTCTAATGAAAGCTTCTCCACTATATTATTCTTGAAATACTATGGTAAGTTATGGTGATAACCATCTCTTCTGTTACACCCTCTGCTTCTAAATCTTACCGCACTGCCAATCCGTACCTAATGTATGCATAATACGATCCCATCTATATTCTTCATCCGTTTCCTGTATATCGAAGACTCCCAACCACAGTTATTTTAAGTAGCAGTAACCAATTTTATTCTGAAAAAATAACCTCAAAAAAATTTGACTTTTATCCTTTGTACTCCTTCCAACTCCATAGTGTACGTATCTTACCATTATCGAACAAAGACTTTACCAACATTTTGTGTCCTAGTTATCTTACTTAAATTGTCTATGCCATCAACCTTTTCAATACATGGAGCATGCCTCCTCAATGATTTCAATTGAGTTTACCATTAAGTGAATAGCCTTTACGCAGCAATTCAACATCTGCCATAAATCGTTTAGAAATAAGATATTTCTATGTGTGTACTATTTTTATCTTTTCAAATGTGTTTCTGACAATTCTCATAATTTGAAGAACAGGAAAGTATTGTATTATTCTTTTCAGTTGAGTTCATTTTTTAGATAAGAACATGTTTCCAAGAAAAAGCACCGCGGATCACAGATATCATTTTGACTGTTGTGCAGTTAGTAAAAATGACGCAAAAAATGTTTTAAGACATTAATTTTTGCAAATACTTCAGTTCAAAATTCGAAACTTAAATATTACCATTAGAAAATTTTAATTTCTGATAACTAATTAATTTTTCAGGTACTTTACGGAATATCGACGCCAAGTTAAGTTCATTGCAGCCTGGAGATGGTTGGAGACAAGAAGTGGGAAGGATTTATCTTGCCATCCGCCTGGAGTGATATCAGGGAACCATGAAGACCGAAATCTGGATGGTGGAACGCGCGTCTCTCAATTACCAAAAATCAACGTAAACCGTTTTCAGAGCAGTTGAGAAAAGCGTCCTTAAGGTAACACCAGGTACTATTAAATGTCATGTGCAAGGTGTTGGATGGCGTAGAAAAACATACAATCACTATCAAATTCTGGTATTTAGAAGTGTTTGCGCGTTTTCTGTTGATTAAGTTGAATTTTTGGGGTTTCTTTGTAGACATACTCACCAGTAGATTATGCTGGCATTTACTTAAAATATTTGAATTTAATATCGATGCAATGGAGAGTAATTCACATTGGAATCTACCTTGTCGCACAACCAAACATTGTATTATACGCAGAAGCAATATTCAGCTGACAACTGTGCTTTCATGTCATATACGCGAAGATATTGGTTTCTTCTAAGTGTCAATAATTATGACTATGCATCATTAATTCCCAACTTGTCAAAATAATTAATGAAAGATACATTTTTTTGGATCAAAGTATCTGTAATTTTTTTAAAAAAATATAGCATATACAGTACATGAATGAAATAGATTGAAATCTCGTATCATGATAGTTTAAAAGTCATGCATGGCTAATTTACTGTGATATCCTTGTTTGCTAAATGTATCACCCTGTCCGAAAAGTTCTCGCCCTTGGCCTATTTCTAGAAGTCGTAATGACAAAAAAAAGTACAAAATCCCTCGTAAATCTTGTACTTGCTTGGAATTCCAAGTTTCTTAGTATCCTTTCTAGCATTGCTGTCTATGACGAATTTTTCGTTCGGGGCAGTACATTTTCGATTTTTTGGGCATGGAGATAGAGGTTCCTGTAAAAACTGTAGTAGTCCAGTTCACTAGAATAAGCAATAGAAAAGGGCATATTTTATTTTGCATAAACTAAAGACCATTCTCAGACTTTCGAAGTTTTTTTTTCTTCGTTTCATTTTCTGACTTAAATGCACTGGAAAAAGCTGAAAGTTGAATTTTGAGACACACAAAACTACGGAATATATAACCGCGACGAGAACTAAACTCAAAACCGAAACTTGATTGTCGACATTTTCGCTTAGCTTCACAAAAGAATAATAAGCACTATCGCCCAACTTCTAAACGGCTAATCATTAACAATGCGACTTACTGTTGCAGTATTCTTCAGAAAAAGATCTTGCTATGATCGTAAATATATTTACATATCTATACTAATATTATAAATGTGAATGTAATTCTGACTGTTTCGATTCCATTCTTTAACAACTATAACCAATCTTGATGAAATTTAACAAAGAAATACTATGCATCGTTAGCAAGGACATAGGATACTTTTTTCGGCATATTTAACATATTTTGTCATGAAATATTGAAAACTAACCGAACGGTGACGGACAGACGGATAGCATGTGTAGGCAGGTTTATGTGATGCTATATCGCATACTCAGGCTTTTTTTCTCTAGTTGTCAGTTCATAAAATTATGTACAAGAACAACTTTTTATGAAATATAGGTGTGGATTTGCGCCGCTCCAGACTACAATTTTGTGTTTGCCTAAAATTATTGCAAATTGGTTCTCCTCTTGAGACTGGTTCAATGGTTGAGTGGTATGCTGATAGCTTTACCGTCTCATTATCCCAACTCCATGAATTTTGGGACATCTTTTACTTAACTTAAAGCGGTCTAAATCCATTTCTAGCAATAAAATTCAAAGTCCGCGCTTGCGAAGTCTTAAGTAATTAATAAACCTACTGGTTAAAAAGCCGCTGTTGATTTGAAATATATATTAATGACAGTATACCAGCCGAATGGTTCTGTATAGCAAGTAATCGCTTGAAGTGTGAGTGTTGTTGTAGTATCTCTGGCCTCTGTGTCGGCGTGTACTTACCGTCTGCGGTGGCTCCTCGGAGGCTGTCAGTCGAGCGCCGGTCGCCGCTTGACTGCCCGCCCGCCCGGGAGGGCCGACGTCACGCCCAGCTGTGGCCATATCGACCGCGATCCGCAGTCGACTCCTCGAGCTCGCCTCGACCGGTCGACCGCTCACACAGCCGCCCTCCGCGGACTATGGCACCGACCGCGCGGCCCTCTATTGGGCGCCGTGCTTGTCTGTGACAACACCAAAGATAATCTGTTATTAAATTGTTCGTGGTTTAACTAATATGATAAATAACCAGTCCACGATACAATTCAGTTTAACATGCTTTTATTTTCATAAACACGACGTCAACGATACTGTTTACATGCATACAATCCAGCGATTGTATACAACACTTCATCCACAGACAATACAGTTCATGACCGTCGTAAATTGAGTCGGTGAAAACTGTTTCTCTGTCTCGGATGTTTGCTTTATATAAACTCCACCGAAATTTCTAGAACACTTCAAAAAATTCCGACAGATATTTCTCGAACAATACTTAAACAATTGAAATGTATTAAAAATAATCATAATTAATACGTAATCATTTACAATCAATACAAAATGGTCAGAAATGGAAATTAAAGATACTTAAACACAAAAATATTCACAGAATCATTCTAAACTGTAGTAAATTGGCCTTTAGACTTGCATTAATACCTGGAATTACAAACATTTAAGCAATTCTCTTGCACAATTCTGTTCTTAAACATATTAAATGGCCTCTAAATAATTTCTTTTCATAAAACAAATTCTATATACATTGATTTACAGGAAATTGCAAAACAAACCTACCAGATCATATTCAACCAGACTCTAATCTACTAATCTACTACAAATGCCAAGTCATGTGTGTAAGTAAATAGGTGACATCATTTAACTATGAATATACAATTATTGTTACTGTTCTTAGAACGGTAGATTCCGCTAAATACCAAGGGTAACAATTCGTAATAATTTGTCGTGGAATGAGCATATCGAGAATGTAGTGGGAAAAGCAAATCGTATGCTCCGATTTCTAGGTCGTAATTTAAATCAATGCACTCCGGAAGTTAAATCGATTGTATACAAGTCACTAGTACGTCCTCACTTAGAATATTGTTGTTCTATATGGGGTCCCCATCAAAAGAGGTTAATGGAGGCATTAGAGAAGGTCCAAAGAAGAGCCGCCCGATTCGTGACAGGTATATATAGTTGGAGGGAAAGCATAAGTGCGATGTTGAAGGAGTTAGGTTGGGAAGACCTGGAACTCTCGACGGAAGCTAATTGAAAAATTAACGACTGACGTATTTCAGAATGACAGTCAGCAAATATTGCTACCAGCAACATTCATATCTTGGAATGACCGCGAAGGTAAGATAAGAGAAATCAGGGCCAGAACCGATTCATTTCTGTACTCAATTTTCCCACGAGCGATTAGGGAATGGAATAGATAGGATTTACCGGGCGAGTAAACTT
>CM061914.1:79467592-79497697 GCA_031002005.1 Vandiemenella viatica
TTAATTAGTTATCAGAAATTAAAATTTTCTAATGGTAATATTTAACCGAAGTTTCGAATTTTGAACTGAAGTATTTGCAAAAATTAATGTCTTAAAACATTTTTTGCTTCATTTTTACTTGCTTCGCAACAGTTAAACTGATATCTGTGACACGCGGTGCTTTTCTTGTAAACATGTTCTTATCGGAAAAATGAACTCAACTGAAAAGAATAATACAATACTTTCCTGTTCTTCAAATTATGAGAATTGCCAGAAACACAAATGAAACGATAAAAATAGTACACATATAGAAATATCTTATTTCTAAACGATTTATGGTAGATGTTGAATTGCTGCGTAAAGGCTATTCACTTAATGGTAAACTCAATTGAAATCATTGAGGAGGCATGCTCCATGTATTGAAAAGGTTGATGGCATAGACAATTTAAGGAAGATAACTAGGACACAAAATTTTGGTCAAGTCTTTGTTCGATAATGGTAAGATACGTACACTATGGAGTTGGAAGGAATACAAAGGATAAAAGTAAAATTTTTTTGAGGTTATTGTTTCAGAATAAAATTGGTTACTGCTACTTAAAATAACTGTGGTTGGAAGTCTTCGATATACAGCAAACGGATGAAGAATATAGATGGGTTGGTATTAAGCACACATTACGTACGGATTGATACTGCGGTAAGATTTAGAAGCAGAAGTTGTGACAGAAGAGATGGTTATCACCATAACTTACCATAAAATTTCAAGAATAATATAGTGGAGAAGCTTTCATTAGAAGAATATAATTTAAAGTAATAAAGCATATATAAGTCTGCAGAGAAGTTTCCACAGGGACATAAGCTTAAACAACAAGATTTCATTATGTCATAAACCAGAATAGTAAATCAGACATTAAAGATTATTTATTTCTAATTTAGACTAACGGGATTAAAAATCGCATTAAAAATAAGGTCTGTGAGTATAAAATCAATTCAATATTTCCTTCCAAAGGGATATTTTCAATTACTAGATGAGTTCTCCGTTAGAGATATTTTCCAACATAATGAAAATAATTCTTATAACAGGGTACATAAATTTATAATTAATCTCAAATTCTGTATGTCTGGTGACTTACCCCGTTCCTTTCGCAACTGGATACACATGTAAAACAGTTCAGATTTTTGCTAGCGTGATGTAGAGGAGGATTCAACAAACTTCACTACGAATGCTAAAAATTCTTCAAATAGTACAAAAAAGCTATTCTAATGTAATTTGAACTTTTGTAAATTAAACAATAATGGTGATAATACATAAAAATAGGATTTATCAAAGTGAATTAAAATTGTAAAATCTTGTCTCCAATGTCTGGTAGGAGCCAATCGGAAATAGCATGGAGATCGAGACAGCGAAGGAAAAGCAATTTTCGTTTAATCTAGTGGGGTTTAGTACAGTAAATCACCTATTAGGAACCCAATAATGGTAGTACATTAAAACAAACACTCCTTCACATAACACCATCAGCTGTACAAGTCCAGATCTTACAGCCAAATTTTTATACTGCAGCTAAAGTTAGGAGATGATTTCAGCGTTTGCTGAGAAATAACATAGCCAGCAGCCAATAAGGTTTCTGTGTAAACTTGTGAGGCCCGTGAAGAAAGGATTCAAAGATAATGCAGCGGAAAATGAAACCCGACAATATTCAGCCCCACGTTTACGGAGAACAAAAAATGTGTTGCGAGAATTCAGAAAGACTGACTACTCAACTATAACGTAGCGGAAAATGGGATTCCAAAATAACTTGCCTGTAAGCGAACCTTTCTGAGTGTCACTACTCACTAGCAGGAAATGCACAAGACGACCGACCGTTCAGAAAACATATTTTCTCTGAATCTTCCTACTACGTGGAAAGCACCCTGATCACCAGTTTCGTTACATTGCTTCCTTCCTGACCGGAACAGAATGTTGAATTCTTTACTGTTCTGCACTATATCAAGATAATACATAACGAGCGTACGTACAGTTTTTCTCCCCTAAGCCCATTCGAAAACCATATGCAGTAAAGGTTTACTCCATGTTTCCATGACGGGACATTGACTATTTACACCCACGATCAGTTACAGATGTTTGGGTTTCTGAGGATTTCCTTATATGCCTGGCCGTTAGTTATGTTGTGAATTTCGTAATTTCTTAATTTTTAATTCAGCTAGTATTAGTGTTATTCAACCTGTGGGTCGCAACACCAAGGGGGATCACCAACTCTTGCTGGTAGGGTCACGGCCGCAAGTCAGGTAAATGTAAAAAGCAAGGGTTATAGGTCTAACGGTACAGTAAAACTACAAAATTTTCAGTGAAAAACCTGTGACTGCTTATTTTTTTAATAAATTATCGAATCGTGGTTGTATTTTCGAGATGAAAATAACCAAGTTATTTTCTAATTTGAGCATATTTCTCTTGTTTCTACAATCTTTCAGTTAATTGTCGTTGTAAAGTCTAATTTTTTTCGGTTTCGACTTGCTTAAGCATCTGCCACTTGCAGCAGACGTCGGGGGCTGCGCGGAGATTTTGAGAGCTCAATTTTATCCTTGCTGGCAATGAAGATGGTCTGTAACGCTGGGCAACTGACTGCAGTGAACGAAAACAAAATGTTCCTACATGGCCGCTGACCCCATCTTGCGCCTCCCGCGCCGCCACCAAGACAAAGAAAATGTCACTGCCCGCAGAGTATCCGCGACCACATTCCATGGAATTTGATTTGTCGATCAGGCGGTATAGTCTAAATAGAAAGAACATTAAATACGTCGGTTTTGAAATCACTGACATAGTTTTAGGGGACGTCCATAAATTACGTGAGGTGAAATGCGGGGGGGGGGGGGGGGAAGGGGGATCCGGCGAAATCTCACCAAGGTGGAGGCGGGGTCAACAGAAATCTCCCGTGAGGTTTTGGAAATTTTTCTTGGACTGTACAGCTAAAAAACAAAAAAGTCTACAAAACACGCGAAAGTCGATTTTAGGGGGGGGGGGGGTATTTCGTCGAAAAGTGTGGGTGTAACCGGGGCTTTGGAACGATTTCTAGGGGGGGTCTCATGGACCAGATCTCACCAGAAAGGGGGGGGTGTCAAACCAGATCTCACGAAGTCTTAGCAGAGAGGGGGGTGTCCGGAAATCCGGAAAAACACCTCACGTAATTTATGGATGCTCCCTTATTACGGACCTGTGAGGAGGGGTGTAGGGTCGCCAAAGTTTTATTACTGACCTAGGGGGGTCACCAAAATTACGGGTCGTGTATTCAAAAGGTTTAAAAATACAGATCAATATGATTACGAAAAACCATTTAGAAACCTTAATCAGGGCGCCCGAAACGTGGGACCTGATGTTAGTGCCTGGTTCCGCTGCACCTTCCGGGTCCAGTATGGATCAAAATGGCGACTAATACCTCCATGAATAAACTTTTTTTTTTCGTACCCTGTATTGCTTCTTTGCCCGGGAGATACCCCGGGGGGATAGTTCCGCCATCTAGTGGCAAAGTTTTGAGTGTCCGTGGCTTCCTCCTATGCGTTGAGCGCTACACTAATGGAGGAAATAAAATGTTGCCATCTGTCTACGAAGTGTGTAACTATGGTGTGTGTATTAGAAGTGTATTTTTTGTTTGTGAAATGCGTCGTTTATGAGATGGAGATTGGAGGCCGTCTCAACACTCGCCTTGTTGATTCTAGGAAACCGCCCGAAAACAGCAATCAGGGCGGCCGGCATGCGGGAGCAGTGGCTTCGTGCCCGATCCCGTTGTATCTCTACCATCAGCTGACCGGCGCTTCAGCGCACTCAGCCAATGAATGAATGATTAATTCGTTTCATACATAATTGTTTTTTAAAATGACCAAAACTATTTCTACTTCCTCCATATTACGGTTTGTATCTACTTATGGCTGTAACCAAGCCAAATGTTGGTTTGATCTTCCTGCAGGAGGCGTACCACGCCAATGTGTTGTCAGACGCTGGACGACCAGTTCCTCCCCTTTTTGTGTCAAACTGCGAGCGTGATTTTATGTATGTGTGTGCTTGACTGTGATTCCTTTAGTGTTTTACTAAATTTAGTGTGAAATTAGGTGTCAACCTATTCAGGCTTTCCTTTCCGAAAGGTATAGGAGGGTCGCAAAATTTACTGTCCCCATTCCGGAGAACTTTGATTTTTAACCCAGGCTCTGGTGATTACGAATCGTGCACTATCATCTTTCCATCCACCCTGGCCATGTCAAAAATAACGGAAATTTCTTGCACCACCTTGACTCGAAACAATTAACTCTTACTAATATCTCCGCACTGGGGAAGCAAAGTGAAACCACACTGAGTACATCTATACGGAAAGTTACTAATAAGGGACAACATCCTTCACAGCAACCACCTACATAAGGAGTATGGCGCATCGTGATTTATTGAACCCAACATTGGCAACAGTCGTAAATGCACCTGTAAATTCAATAAATAACAATACGATTACGGAATTCTGAATAACATTTTTAAGGGACTGTAGCGTTCGCATTAAATCTGACTACTCTTTCCATTTTGGATTTTCCTCTGTTATCAGTGAAGTTGTCGAAATCGCAGGGCAAATGCGGTGTCGTAATGTGGACATGCACAAGTCAGTGGATAGATCGTGCCGGATTTCGATGGAAGCTGGTTGTAAAATCTTGTATAGCAGTATTAACTTCACTTACAGATAAGCTGCCGTGCAATAGCAGTGTAAGGTCTCCCCTGGGAAGGCTGCCGCCATAATGTCTCCGGTGTGTTACTAGATGCCCGCAGAAGGTATATGTTTTAGCACCTGTACTTCAGCTAACGTCGTTAACTACGATTTATGTTAATGGTGAGACGAGAAAATCACCACCTGCCTGTCTGCTGGCATATTCTATTCGTGAAATGTGGACTTTCGAGAAGAAAGTTTGGGGATTTCTAGACATTCGCTTAATAAAAGTAATAGTCAAGATGGCAGGGATGCAAGGATTTGGAGCAGACAATAATGGTCTCTTCAAACCAAATGCACCCTCTTCTCCTTGAGACTGGAAACGATCTCTTAAGGTTGGAAATAATAAACGTCTTGAAGATGCAGAAAGCAGTTGGAATATACTGCAGAAAAGTTCTAAAGGGAATCATTTTTTTTTATATAAAAAGGAGGTTTGCGTCGTATCAGCAGAGAGACTGACAAAAGAGAAAAAAGGAATCAAGGTGATAAGTACAAATCCATCCAATGGATCAGATTATACTGCCACAAGTATAATGTTGTTGTACTGCACTGATCAGCCAGAACATTATAGATACAAACCCGTCCAGGCGATAACAGCGTCATCTGACGTGGAAGAACTTCTAGTCAGACACACGCACGGTGAATATAGTACAGTGAGCTTGGTATCGGCGTTTAGAATGAGGAAGGCGCGTGATGTATCTGAGTTTGACCGAGGGCAGATTGCGACGACCCAGAGGCTCGGCACGAGCATTTCGGAAACTGCACGACTTGTTGGGTGTTCCGGGAGTGCTGGGTCAGTGTCTTCAACAAGTAGCGAAACCAAGGTGAAACCACGTCCAGACGTCGAGGGTTGGGCGTACACCACCCATTACAGATGTCAGACGCCGTAGGTTGGGCAGACTGGTAAAACAGAACAGGTGGTTAGCAGTGCAACGAACACTCCTAACAATGAGCATCGGCAACTACGCCTGAAATGGGCACGTGACAATCGTCATTGGACATTGTCAGAGCGTTGCATGGTATGACGAATTCCGACACCTTCTTCATCATGCTGATGAGGTGGGTTCGAATTCCAGGGGAACAGCTTCTTGACACCTATACTGCCGGACGGAGACAAGCCGGCGGCGGCTCAGTTTTATGCTCTGGGGGACATTGGAGCTCGTCTAAGGCACCATGACGGCCAATAAATATCGTACACTGGTTGCAGACCATACACCCCTTCATGTCGACCGTGTTTCCCAACGTCAATAACAAAGCGCCATTTTACAAGGCAAGGAGTTTGATAGAGTGGTCCGAGGAACACAGTGGCGAGTTACAATTGATGTGCTGGCTTCGCCAGATCTGAACCCGATCGAACACATCTGGAATGTGAATAAACGTGTCGTCAGAGCACATCGCTACCCTCCCCGGAATTTACGGGAATTAGGTTACTCAAATGCGGACATACCGGCTATTAGACAGGTGGTCATAATGTTCTGTCTGATCGGTGTATATCACACTCAGTAAAACTATTTTTCTTGCTGTAATCGTCAACAAAGCTGGAAAGATTCGTTGTCGGCTCTTGCAATGATTTAGGTTGTAGCTGGTAACAATGCAGCTTTTAATTGTTCTCGAATTGTTAGCTTTAAAAGGTAAATCTGGTGCGGTAAATAACAGTCTAAAGAAAATTAACACTTTGCTGAAAGGACTTTATAACGGATCTACTGTGCACTCTGTGCAGGCTTGTGAAATTTTCAGTATTTCTTTCCGTTTAGTAAACATGTGAGCTACGAATATAGGAGCCTTCGTCCTGCAACACACATGACATAATCCAAGTAGTGCGTTTCTTGAAGTCACCTTAACTAAAGTACCGGGTTATTATAAATGATTGAAGTGATTTCAGAAATCTACTGTATCTATATTATTTGACGTATTGTCACAATACTTTACACGCATATAGATGAATATGCATCGTTCTTGCAGCATGTTCCTATCAATCTGTTTTACCCAGCCCTATGTGACATTCTGTGTGTGGAGTTAAGTGAAAGATTTAGTATTTATGCCTTCTCTACAAACAAACTCATTAGAACTGCATCTAACATCAAAAGCGCTTTTGAACAGATTAATAGGGACATAGAAGTGTGGCAAGAGCTGTATTATCGAATTGATATCGGCAGAATCAGTAAGGACCGCATACAGAATATGTCAAAAAAACTTTTTAAGTTTTCTTATATTACTGTAAAGTTTTGTGACAATATGTCAAATAATATAGCCACAGTAAAATCTTGAAATCACTTCAATCATTTATAATAACCCTGTATGTCCAAATTATTTCTATTCGCCTCCAGTCATGAATAAAAAAGAAATTAATCGACTATAAATGCATGGTATCCTATGTTCAAATCCGTATATTTCCTTGGAATATTAGTTCTTTGATACATCTTTTACAAAGGACGACTTGAAAATGGAATTAGAGAAAGCTTTTGACAGTATTTGTGGTCCCTTTTTCTGTGTAGGGGAGCGTGAACATGGTCGCTGAGCCGTGACCGTAAAGCGAATGCGGAATTCGTTAGAAAGGAATATAGAGGCGGAACCTCTTGCAAAATAACAAGCAGATAACAATATTACTTTCGACGGTCGGGAAGTTTCGTTTATTGAAAATAGTGAAATAGTATAAAATTATCATTACTTGGCAAACATACAGGATTAAGACAAAAACTCTATTTTTTTCGGAGCCCTCAAGCAAGTCATCAGTTTATTTTTTTAGTTTTTCGGTGTCGTGATTTTCTTTTAGCATACCATTTCCAAGGTCTCCCTACGACATTCTTCGTTTCTGGACAAACCAGCGGGAATTATCAGAGGACTTACGAGAAATGTCATGATAACAGTTAAAGGACAGACCTGCCGGATCCAGTTCTACCATTTTCGAAGGTTTCTAAGCTCTTGTTTGCAATAAATAAGATTTTTTTCTAGGCATCATATAATCAATAAAAAAATAATGAAAGATTGGTGCAACTAAAAACCAACAGATTAAAAAGTTTCAGATTCTTGGCAGCTCGTTTAAAGAAATCAGGAAATTCACTGGGAATCACAAAATCGGCAGCGAAACACCGTAAACCAGAAATTTGAAATCTTCGTGAGAAAAAAAAAATCCTTATTAATTGGAATGCAGTTTGATGTCACGATTCTCATTTAAGATACCATTTCCGAGGTATCAATAAAAAAAATTGGTTACTAAAATTATTCGTTTCTGAACAACCCATCAGTAATAATCAAACCAATTACTAGAAACGTCATGATTAATAGTTGCTAGATAGACCTGTCGCCTCCAATTCTATTAGAATCGAAGATTTGCGCTTCTAAGCTTGTCTTTGGAATAAATTGATTTTTTTACTGGGAATCATATAATATACAGGAAGATGATTGGTTAGTTACAAGTAAAATTCATTAGGCTCAAACGATTCAGTTTCTTTGCTGCTTGTTGGGAGAAATCAGGTTATTCACTGGGAAACACAAAAATCAAATTCGAAAAATAATTGTTTCTTTTCAAATGTCTGTGAGAATTTTTTTTATTAATCGTAATTGAATTTATGCTTCTCTTGCAACTTCCCTGTAGCTTTAAGTGCCTTTTATTGTAAACTAGCTGAGTTCCCGGCGTTGCCCGGTATAGTTGTAGATTTACACGTACACTATTTTTATTCCCGCAATGAGAAAAATTTGTATAATAGTTTCATAAAATTCGCACCAACCTTTTTCGGAATTAAAGCAAACCTAGACTGAACAGTAAGTAAATGGGTGGGTTGAAGTTTATTTGCACGTACACTATTTTGATTCGTCCGAGAAGATTCATGTGTATGAAGCTTCATTTCTTTGGTTAAGAAACTACATTACTAAACAAAGCTAGATTATGTTAGAAACTCACATTTGATTTAATTGCGAAGTGAATGGATATACTTTTTGCTCTAAACGCCAGATTCTTTAACTTTGCAGATTCAGCCTTTTATACAAATTTCAAAAGTGAGTCCAGAATAATATTATCGCAAATAAATGATTTTATCGTGAAGAAGACTAATGCTGATGACCAGAGACGTTGTAGTTGTAGTGTCAGGGATCGTGGTTAAAGAAAATCTCTGTTTTTTTTACGGCTATCTATATCTATGGCGTTTAAAAATTGAATATCCCGAATTAAAGCAAAGAATAATTCAAGTTTTGTTTGGTGTGCAAAATAGTTATTATTGTAAAGTTATCTGATTGCTTTCATTGTAGGCTATGGTCAGAGACATTGTAGTTGTGTGTTTAGTGCGAAGTATGCAACATCTAATCCTTCCATCTTTGGAATTTGTCATCATACGTTCACAATTTCATTTAATGCTCCTGAGTTATCGTTGAAACATAAGACATGCAAAACAACTGAATCGAGATTCTAAGCTTTAAAACGGTGAAAACCCCATCGAAATCTGCTCAATAGTTTCCGAGTTTTTATAGGACAAATTTATCCGGTTTTCGTTTTATAAATATAGATAGATAATTTAATGTTTGAGGATATTATTCAGAACAGTTCCTTGCTCCTATTCAGAAATGAAAACTTTCCAACTCCCTTATGCCTGTTACAAAATGAAAATTTAAGTTTACATTTTGTTCCCTTCCGTTCAGTACTCTTATTTCTTCAACCAGTATTCATCGTGCCATTTCGCGAATTTATGCTTCATATACTTACGTTACCACCAACCTCTTTTACCACCTTCTGTCTTGAATTAACTACCAACTCAGTTACTTTAGCATGTCATTTGGAGAGCATGTTCTAGGGTTCCTGAATTGACCAGAAATTTCATGATCACTCGTAAATCGACGGATCGGACAGATTATAAAATTTTTCATCCTGACATAAATATATAAAGGGAAGATTCTCAGAGAACTACTGATTGTTGCTGGAACAAATGATTGGTACGATCATTCTGTGGGGATCAAAGGATTTCGTTTCTGAACAACGCATGCGATAATTCAGCAGAGACGGTTGAAAACTTATCGTCTTGACTAAAAGAAGCACCGATACAAAACAAATTCATCATGTTCGTCTCTCTTAGTTCAGTTGTTGTTGTAAAGGATCAGCTCTGGACGCCCTTATCCATGACGTGAAGGAGATCCATGAAGTTGGGAAAGAAAAGCCCCCGATTTTTTAAGAGACCAGAGACACTACACATGATATAAGATCGCGATAATTGCATAATAAATTTGTTTATAATCATCACGACTGACAGTAAGCGGTGTACCTACCTATTACATTATTGAAACGTATT
Organism: Vandiemenella viatica; assembly: GCA_031002005.1. NCBI lineage: Eukaryota > Metazoa > Arthropoda > Insecta > Orthoptera > Morabidae > Vandiemenella > Vandiemenella viatica. Next base: position 79,477,581 of record CM061914.1, read on the forward strand.
CACAGGTGTCCAACCGATGGTGGAAACATGTTTGGACGGTTACTTGTGAAGAGAAGTAACTATTCTTCGGAATTAGTATTTCATATGATGAAAACAGTAACGTTATTTGTGGAAAGGTTATAGTCCCTTATGATCAGTTCAACAACACTCAAGGTTAAATCACAACAGTAGGCCTAAAACCAAATATCTTCCATTTTAAAGTCTATCCACTTACGAATAATACACGTGAATTTTATAAGAAACCATTTTAAATACATAAAAATCTCTCACTTTTTTAAAATATATATATATATACACATACACACACACACACACATACATATATGTATATATATATATATATTTTTTTAAAAGAAGAAATCAACTGAGCGAAACTATTCTGTTTCGGAAAGTGAAATTATCAGTCTAGCTGTGCACGTTAAGATCAGACCACACTGATTCGGTGAGGTACAACAATACCAAGTTCGAGGCTAGTATTGCGGTTTTTCCCATATACCTATGCGAAGCTGGTACGATCTCCAATCTCAGCCTCATTAAGTACACATTTCACAAGCAAAAATACACGTAGCATAAAAAACACAAAGTTGCTCAATTCGTAGACAGATAACAATACTTAAGGTCCCTACCCCCACCCCTTATTGCTCCAGGAAGTTACAACCCCTACTTCTAACTGTCCTACTGAAACATTGGATAAATTCTTAATTACAGGATATGACGACAGAGTCTATTCACATATAACATTAAATTGTGTAATTATTGGATTACACAACTGCGTTAAATTTTTCCCATTTTTCATAGCCGGAATATAAATAAAAGGTGTATTAAGCATATTCGATTAGCTTTCCTCCATCTATTTCGAAGTTGACAGTGTGGAGACAACGGTAGTTTACTTCACGACGTAGTGACTTCGCAACTTATTCATCGCGGCAGTCTCGCCGAGCCAAGTTGGAAACATTAACATTTCACTATCTGGAGCGACGGACAAGTTGCTAGATTGAACTGCTTTCATATTTTACGCAATAGCGAATTAGCCGAAGTTCGACTCGACTTTCACCGCATTCCGGAAGTGGAGGGCACGTAATATTCTCAACCTGCAGCTATCGGGAAAATGCTCACTGTCCAACGCGTAATGCTGAATGAGGAATCACCGCGAATTAATAGATCGAAGTATGCTGGCACATTTAATCTCTCTTGTCACGACGAAACTCGGGGCACTTGCTAAATAAATTTGGAATTAAATAATTATCCGCGTAAAAGGGATTAGAAAAAATAATTTTCAAGGACTTACTAGAGCATTGCTAGAAGTATAATTGTCTTTTTAATCTCTTGTTTTGTAAAGATAACGGAACCCTTATACTAACCATTGTTTTTACATTAATATTTTTGTTCTAAGTAAGCCACAGATATTCACTATAGATGGTTGTTTGTAGCGTCAAATGATGAATTTTGAATTTTACTACCGGTTTCTTCTCACTGCGGAAGTTAGTTAAATGCAAAGTTTTTAACTGATTACGACACTCAATTATTGACGGTCATCAAAATTCCGGCGTACTTCTAGTAAGTAGCCCTAGAAAGAAGTTTCAGTCGGCAAAAAGAAACAATTTCCGTAAAAAGAGGGCGAAATATCCCCGGACGTTTAGTGGACGTTTATGAGCTCTCATTCTGAGCCTGTTCCATAATGTACTGTGTGTATTAATTTCACTTTCCGAAACCGAAACAGAATGGTTTCTCTCAGTGTTACAAACTGTTGATTTCTATTTTTTTTTTTTTTTAAGTTTAAATTACTCGGTCATTATGCATGACGTGTTTTAATGAATTACATAGTAAAATCTCTATTTTAGTTATGTTGTTTTATCAGTACTGCAAAAACCCAAAGCCAAGATTTTCCTCCAATCTTTTTCGGATTTAACAAGTTTTTGAGTAAATAATAGTAAAAATTATGAAGTGAATAATCGTTAGGTTATGATTTTTTTTAAAAAAAATCAACGATTTATAACACAGATCAAAATCATTCTGTTTCAGAAATTATAGTTAATACTCAATGTACAGTGATAGATATGGTATCGTCATGTAAAGAGAATGGAGTAGCCAGAAATTTACGAAATAAGAATGCATGGTAAACGAGGATGGATGGCTGAGAGAGGTGCGAACGGAAGAAAGGAGAGGACTGAACCAAGGTGGTGGGAAGAAAGAAGGAAATGGAGAGGCTTCTGCACAAAGCAGACCCCACCAGTTTTGATGGTGATGTCTCACTGTAGAGTGTAAAACGAAATCAAATAACTTTTCTTCGTTACACAGTCGCAAGATTTGTCCCTATTTCTACAAACATGATTTTGTAGAGATTCTGATTACTCTGTGAATGTACCGAGTTCTGTGTCAAGTGTAATTACTGATCTACTCGTAGCTTCTTAAGATCCAGTAACTTAAACAGAAGGTATACGTCGATAGCACTCGTTGCGGTTCAGCTTGACCTCTAGTCATGGTCGAATTTCTTGTGTGCTGCTCCTCAATTATTTTTTTTTTTTTTTTTTTTTTTTTTGCTTTCCGCTTTAGGGTAATTAATTTCCGGAAAGGATAGGGATCAAGGAACGGGAAGGAATTCCGCCATGGTTTTCTGAAGGAACTATCCCGGCATTCGCCTGAGGCGATTTCAGAGAGGCTATGGGAAACCGAAATCCTGATGGAGATTTAAACCAGCGTCCTGCCGGATCTAAGTCCTGAACGGGATCGCTTACCAAAAAGGCTCGGTCTATCTTTACAGCCGAAAGCAATATATGCACCGAGCGTGGTGGGTGAGAGGTAACGTCCTGGCCTCACATTCGGGAGGACGCGGGTTCGAATCCCGAATTCCTTCCCATTCCTTGTCCACAGTCCTTTCCTTTCTCTAATAACATCGACGTCGACTAGACGTAAAGCCATAAGCAAAAAAAAAAAAGTTCCCTCGCGCACTTCCATTACAGGGCTGCATCAAATTACTGCCAATCCATCACACTGAAAGAAGTTTTACTTAAACAAAAGATATGAACTGTTTTGTTACAATATAAATGTTGAAGTTGATTCCTTGTTATCATTATTCCACTGAAACGCGTGTATCACCTTCCGTATTCCTTAAATCATTTTCATTTATCGAATGCACTTAAATACAACCATCTATACTAATAACACTCTAATCTCGGTCACGATGTAGCCATGTCAGTCACGCTGTTACGTCACGTTTACCGCCTTCGCTATCCAGCTAACAACGGCCACAGATGTTGTTGTAGGTTATGCGCGTTTAATTAATAATAACAGTTATATTTCGCTAAGCATAAACGAAGAAATTTACTGTCGGAACACTGAACGATAAGTGTGTATTGCATTTAAATTAACACATTAATATTATTATTTGCTTACATTTATTTAATATTCGTTTTCTGTAAATGCATTCATTTAATTCTTTTCCCACGTATATATAATCAAGCTTTAATTTTCAGTCAGCAATGTTAGCGGAAGTTCCGATTAGATTGTTATTTAGCCTGGGTCAGAATTACAACTGGCATTCGACGTTACAGCAAAGGGCACTAGTAATTAAATTTTTAAAAAATTAAATTGTTTTCATTACTTGATTTGAATGAAACAAATTCCATAATGATCGCTATCTATGTAACCTAGACTACAATTAAAACTAATATTATGAGGTAAGACGCAGGTTGTTAAGATTTCATTTTTGTTTGCTTTTCTTTCACTGAGGCCATTATTTCAGCCGCATTTAACAATGCCATCCATTCAAACGTTGTGATTTCGATCTGAATCACGGATTAAAAAGAGATGTAAACACCCATGAAGAATTTGGATCAAGTCTATATCGCGATGCATTATGCCATTACATGCGATAAAGTGAATGTATTAAATCTCGTGTGATTGAAGCTTTGATTTTCTAGCGGCGATTTAGCGGATCTTGTTGTTTGGTTGAAATGCAATCTGATAACTGAATCTTTTTGCTACAGCGCAAGGTATGAGGAATTGTATTGAGCTTTATAACAATTCTTTTTTACTCAGCGACTAAGGAGACATTACATGGTATATACCAAAAGTAGTAGGACTGATTTAAAAAAAAAAAAAAAAAAAAAAAAAAAAAAAAAAAAAAAAAAAAAAAAAAAAAATTATTGAAGATATCTTTACAATTCCTTAATCCTCTTCGAAATAGTACCCTTAGTCAGCTACACGCCAAAATTACGCTGCTGCCATTGGCCATATGCCTTCTGGAAGTCAGTTTCGGGGACGCTGTTGAGAGTCCTCGTCGATGCTGCTTCAACGTCCTGGATTGAGTCAAACCGCTGTTCCTTCAGCTGCTTTTTCATCCATGTGAGTAAGAAAAGTCGGATGGAGCCAAATCAGGACTGTAGGCGGGATGCAGCAACGCGGCAATGTCAATTCGGGCCAACAGTTGCCTCATGAGGGCGCGCCTTGGCACGGCGCATTGTCGTGATGCAGAGTCCAGTTGGCGGAGATGACTGGTCGGACGCGATTCACTCGGTCTCGCAGGCGGTTTAGCACTTGCACCTAAAAGTTCGAATTGACAGTTTCCCCAGTGGAAACGAACTCCTTATGAATCACCCCGCGACGGTAAAAAAAACACGATCAGCATTGTCTTGATCTTTGATTTGCTCATGCGAGCCTTCGTTGGACGGGAGGATGAAGAAGGCAACTGTTGGCCCGATTCAGCGTCGCCACGTTGCTGCACCCCGCCTACAGTCCCAATCTGGCTTCAACTGAATTTGTTTTTTATTCCCACGGATGAAAAGGCAGCTGAAGGAACAGCGGTTTGACTCAATCCAGGACGTTGAAGCAGCATCGACGAGGGCTCTCAACAGCGTCCCCGAATCTGACTTCCAGATGGCGTATGGCCAATGGCAGCAGCGTAATTTTTGACGGTGTAGCTGCCTAAGGGTGCTATTTCAAAGAGGATTAAGGAATTGTAAAGATATCTTCAATAATTTTTTTTTTAAAATCAGTCCTACTACTTTTGGTATAGACCTGTACATGTCAGTACACATCATTTTGACAGGCTTTGAGGCTAGTTTGTGTTAGATAGGCATTGTCTTTTAACATTATGTACACTATTATCATCAGTATATAATATACGGCTACTTTGGTCACTCTGTCATCGTCTCGGTAATGCTGACGTCACACGCCCGGCATTTCTGCGGCCATAGACGTTGCTACAAAATCGAGGATATGAACGTTATTTAATAACAATTCAGTTTAGTTAAAAAAGTGAAATTAAGAAGCGAATTTCCAGAACACTCAAAGAAAATTATGTATTGCGTTTAAATTAACATATCAATTATTAGCTGATTTTTATTCATTTATATTCAGTCGCTGTAGATGTTTTCTTAGACTCTCTGTCCAGAGAGTTACAGAAAACTAAGAAATTTACATGACACTAGCTGACCCGGGAATGCTTCACTATTGCTGGACTTGAGTAGGCACATAGATTAAATGAAAAAATATTTACATATAAATTTTAAACTGCTGTTTCATTCATTTTCAGTTGGAAAGGGTGAGAGAGGATGCGCTTTGGAAAACATATGTAGGCAGTATTTTAATTTTGTTTTAAAGTATAAGCGTACATATTCTTATCTAAATCGGATAAAAAATGTGCTTTGCCTAAATTATGGGGTGAAAACGTAATGGGGTTGGAAAGGGGGAGAGGGGATGAATATTCGGAAACCATACGTAGGCAGTATTTTTCTGTTTGTTTTAAAGTATAAGTGTACAAATTCCTATCTAAATCGGATAAAAAATGTGGTATTGCCTAAATTATGGGGTGAAAAAATTATGGGGGTGGAAAGGGGAGAGGGGATTAATATTCGGAAACCGTATGTAGGCAGTATTTTTATGTTTGTTTTAAAAGTATAAGTGTACAAATTCCTATCTAAATCGGATAAAAAAATGTGGTTTTGCCTAAATTATGGGGTGTTATGGGGAATAGGGGGGGACTTTTTGGAATTTTTTTTTCACAGGAACCTTCGCAGACGCACACTCGAAAACTCTCCAAAGTTTCATTGGAATCTGATAAATGTTATAGGAATGCATAGAAGACGAACAAACTCACAAACATTGATTTTTATATATAAGAAGATTCCTTCATTTTTAAGGTTATGAGCTGTTAATTAATTAAAATTGTATTTAGTTATGTAACTGATGGGAAATGAACTGCTAGATCACTGCATTCTACCTGATATTTATGTTAGATGTAGATGTTTTCCCTATCTTCTCTACCATTGTTATAGTAAGGTCGAAGAAATGAATTTCCAGACTTCTCAATTCAACTCGTCGTTTTTGAGGCTAGTCAGTACTAATAAAAGGCCTGCTCGGTCATCGTGTCTGTTACGCTATGACGTCACGCACCGGATCTTCTCCAGCAGGCTAGTGACGTCCAGGGATGTTTCGCTCTTTATCCCTAGATAACGCTATTACAGGAACCAATAAATGAAGGTTACCATTTTTGTTTCTGTAATGGTTCAATATGTTTTAAGTTGCAAACCAAACATAAAGAAAAGTACGTACATATTTTTTTTTTAAAAAAACGTATATTAATTATTAGTTGCTTTTTGTTAGTTTATCCTCATTGGTTGTAGATTTTTTCGTTACATTATTTTTCCATAGATATGCTACTTGAAGAAGCAAAGACTGTAGTTTATTGTACCTAATTTTGTAGTTGTTCAATATTTTTTTCCTCTTCCATTGAAATTTGAAATCAACCACTAAGAAACAACATTACATCATCCAAAAATTATGGTTATGTGTAGGATTTAATAACAATGCTATTAAGTTAAGCAATACGAAGAAATGAACTGCTAAAACATTACGTTCAACAAATCATTTCTGGCGCGCTTAGAAACTAATTTACCATATTTTACGAGTTTTGGATGACTAATGCCCAGTTTCATTACTCAAACTTAAAAATCGTTCTCTGAGAATTGAATAAACCTCGTATATCTTGATTTTGTGAAGTAACTGTGTCCCGCCAGTGGATTAGCCACAGCAGATTAAAGCCGTTGTATCGCTACGTGTTTCGTTTCCAGATAACTGGGTCAAACATCCCGTAGCGTCGTTCCCTGAAATTCGCTCGAGTGAGTAGTGCCGTTCTTGTTTTATCTCTCAGAAGTTCTTCTCGAGTATCCCGACGAACAGCTAAACTCTGCAAGGAATGAAAAGTAGTTCGATTTTCCCCCGCCAGAGAACGTGGCAGCTGACGGTCTCCCGAGTTACGAGCCATTTTCAATCCGTATTTCACGAATCGGCTTAAAAGCAGTGCCGCCATAAAAAAACTTCTTGATAAATTGGTTTGTCCTCAGTGGCTTAACGAACATACAACATTCCTAAGAAGATTGGTGATGAAACAGAGCAGTCATCTGGAACAATATTTACAGAAAATTTCACTCTCCTCGACAAATAAAATAACCGAAAACTGTCCGTACAATTTTAAAGCATATTGGAAAGTATGGAAATAAAATTTCTGAGGAAAATGGTTAAAAAAAAAAAAAAAAAGTTTTAACGGAATTATAAGTGAAAAATTTGGACGGGAGCATTTCGGAACCGCATTGAACTATCAAGGTTAAGATTCTTCGATCATGTCACACGAATGGCACATTACAGAATAAAAAGTGTTCAGGTATACGTAGAATTTAAGAAAACTGGAAGGGGGAGACAGGGTAAACGCTGCAGGTGACCAGTTAACGAGTTCGATTCGTTTTTGTTTTTCCTTATGGACTTACGCCTCGTCGACGTTCAGGTCGTTAGAGGCGGCAAAGGAATGGGGACAAGGAACGGGAATTCGGCCATGAATTTTTGAAGTAAGCATCCCGGCATTCGCTAGAGTGATTTTGAGGAAATCCTGGAAAACCCTAATCTGAATGTCCGGATGGAGATTCGAACGGGCGTCCTCCCGAATGCGAGGACAGAGTGTTACCGCTCACTTACCACGTTACTACTACAGAGGAGTAGACGTTCCTCACTCATTTTTTTTATGTATGACAAAGGATCGAAAGGAAAGTAATAATTCATTATGTACCGTAATTAGCTACAGTTGAGGCCGGTTAGCGAGCGAAATAACAGGCTAACAGCTCACGAACGAGTACAAGAGGAGAGGCCGGCGCGGCGGTGTGAATTATTTATCTGTCGCGTGCGAGCAGCCTTCTCCAAAGCTGCGCTGCACGCGAAAACCGGCGCTCTCTAGGTTTAGCCGCAACACCTGGAATGGGAACGACGCGGCATTGTGGTCCGTTGTGTGGCCGAACAGAGGATGTGGTACAAGGCCGGGGCCTGGCTTGGGCGTGACTGCAACGAACGGACGTCGCGAGTCACCCTGGCCAACAGGTCAAACACGGTTTAGAACACCTTGTGCTGTTACCCGCGACTACGTAGCAAGTACTCGTAGACCTAGATTTTTTTTTGCTGGAATTGGATACAGAAAGGTGCTACTTAGTAAAAGGTGTCACAAAAAACACAGAGTCTGAGTAATATGACAGGGAAGTCATCACCATACCATTCGACTAATGAACCTGTCTTCAGAAGAGAACCAATTTGCAAAGTGTTTAAAAATAGCAACAAATTAAGAGGGGGTTAACTGTGGGAGACTACCCACACTTCCATTTTGTGGTTTAAGATTACGTTATTCCTGGGGATATCTTATGTCAATACAGTTAGTGAAACACAAATTAATAAACTAGAGACATTACACGTGTCGTAGAGGATTCTTATGTTATATCATATACATAATTAGTTATATCTGCACAAAAAATTTATAAACAGACCATATACAAACTAACTGCGAGAGAATAAAAAAAATCTGAACTACAAATACGAGGCGCGTCCAGAAAGTATGTTCCGTTTGGTAATCAAATGAAATTGTACACAGATACAGAAGAAATTTTTATTGCACAAAATTCTACAACTCTTAAACTACTTTTCCACATAACTGCCGAAATTTTGCAGGCATTTGTCATAGCGTGGCACCAGGTTTTGTATACCTTCTTCATAGAAATCTGCCGCCTGTGTCTTCAACCAGTTGGAAACAGTTTCTTTCAGCTCGTCGTCATTGGTGAAGTGATGACCGCCAAGGAAAGACTTGAGATGTAAGAACAGATGAAAGTCACTAGGAGCTAGGTCAGGGCTGTACGGAGGATGGTGAAACACGTCCCAGTCAAATCCCTGTACGAGGTTTTTCGTCACGTTTGCAGTGTGTGGTCGTGCGTTGTCGTGAAGCAAAACAACACCTTTTGACAGCAGTCCCCGGCGCTTATTCTGAATTGCACGGCGCAATTTCCGAAGTGTCTCGTAATAAGCATCTGCTTTGATTGTTTGACCACGCGGTAAGAAGTCAATGAGTAGGATGCCTTTCCAGTCCCAGAACACTGTGCTCATCATTTTCCGAGGTGTCATGATTTGCTTCGGCTTAACCTTTGGTGGGGATGAAGTGTGCCTCCATTCCATTGGTTGCCGCTTACTCTCAGGGGTGTCGTAAGAAGCCCACGTTTCATCTCCTGTGACTATCCGTCTCAGAAATTCTTCGCCGTTTTCAGCATAACGGGTCAAAAACTCAAGTGCACTACCCATCCGTTGTGTTTTGTGTTGCTCAGTGAGAATCTTTGGTACCCAAAGTGAGCAAAGTTTACGGAATTTCAGTTGTTTGGTAACAATTTCATGCATCAGTGATCGTGAAATTTGGGGGAAGTCCATAGCGAGAGCACTAATTGTTCACCTACGGTTTTCCTGGATCTTGTCATCAATCGCGTGAACCAGTTCTTCTGTAACCAAAGGTGGACGTCCACTTCGTTCTTCATCGTGCACATCACTACGCCCGCCATTGAACTGTCGGACCCATCTTCTCACCATCGAATCACTCATCGCATTTGGTCCGTAAACATCGCAAATTTGCCGATAAATTTCACTTGGTTTCACTTTCCTCGCATTCAGAAACCGAATCACAGACCTGATTTCACAGGCGGCGGGATTTTCAATCAACGCCGACATTTCAAACAAGCACAACAAAGCATACGTAACTGACAGCGATCTCCAAATGGCGGACGTTATTCCCCTTGATACACATCGTCTACAGCGCATGTGCGGAACTGCTATCGCAGCGCTGCAGCGGAGATAAATTGAAACGGAACTTACTTTCTGGACGCGCCTCGTATAACATTACAAAGACTTAAGCTGTCAGTCCGTCACCGTTCGGTTATTTTGCAAAATTTCATGACAAAATACGTTATTTATACGAAAAAAATTTCATATGTACTTCCTAATGGTACATAGTATTTCCTTGTCAAGTTTCACCAAATTCGGTTTATCCTTTTAGTTGTGAAAACGTAACAAAATTACACAGACACAGAGTTACCTTTGAATTTATAACGCTAGTGCACAATGTTGTAATAATCTCTTTTGGTGGTGGTGGCTCTACTTTAAAACTTTTTAGGGGCACTGTATTGCGTCAGCAATCAAAACTTTTCTCTATCAACGTGTTAATATTGATCCTCGTACATGACATGTCTCAGGGGTTACAAGAACAAAAAAAGATGGGTTCTCAAAAAGACATGAATTTATTCAACAAATTAGATGACATCAATTTGTCTTGTAAATAGTTTTTGCCGATGGCTTGCTCAGTTGGCTTTTTTCAAACAAGTCTCTAGCTAATCAGGGGTATTTTCCGGGCCATGATATGTTGCAACCTGTCGCACTGTTAGGATCACTGTACAGTGTCCGCGCACTGCTGTCGACGGGATGCGCACCTCAGACACTCAGAGGATGGCGGTAGACCGGCCAGCCCGTCCACTCACATCCACACACAGTCTACGAGTGGTCTCTCTCCACTCCGCCTCGGAGCAGCATTCCATGGAACAGAATAAAAAAATATCGGAGTGGCGGGCCACTATTGTTCGTAGGTTGGCTGCGTCCCTGTTGTTATTGTCAACAGCACAGCGGGTGGCTTGACGAACGGGCTCGCCGCTTCCGCTCGCCGAAAAATAGCCCTCCCTTGATCCGTGCACACTGCCACGCCTTGGGAACGCGACTCATTATAATGTTTAACGCTCTGGTAGCTCAAAGGTTAAGGCGCGTCAATTAGAAGTTCCCGGTCCCATCCCGGTAGGGACAGGAATTTTTAAGAGTTGCATTTCAAATGAACTAAGCCAGGACGTTCGAATTCTTGGATTCCACATAAAACTGTCGATCAGAGAGGAAAATAACTGGCCATCCAGTCTTCGACAAAATGGTTTATATGCCTCCTTCTGGAGGTTGTAGACTAAGTTAGTTTTTACAGTATTGTTTCAAATTGATGGCCTATGTACCGCAATTGGTATAAACAGGTTTAAATTAAGACTGTGAATAGGCCTAGTCACAAAATGATACAAGCTTCAATAAGTTTTTGAACGAGAAATACTCAGCGATTTACAGCGATGATCCAAAAGTTAATATTATATAACTAGATAAATTACATGACTACATACACTGATTAGTCGAAACATTATGATCAACTGCTTAGGGTCCATCTTAGGTCCATGGTCTACCTTTGTCCATCTTTGGAGCGCTATACACCAGCGATTCGGCGCAGCATGGATTCGAAAAGTCCTTGTTAGAGTTCCGAAATTGTCTAAAACTAGATGTCTACGCACAGGTCACGCAATTCCCTTAAATTACGGGCCGGTGGTTTGTGGGCACGACCCCTGGAAACGAGCATCTAGCAAACGGCGAAGTTGGTCGACTGTTCGCGTGCTACTGTAGTGAGCATCTATGCAGACTGGTTGAAGGACAAGGTGGTACGGCAGAAACTTTGAATTTTTGATATACGACTATGTGTGCGAGCATAATCGCTGTTTTTAATTAGCATGTAGTGAAGAGTAACAAGCATAAGCTGATGAAGGGCTAAATGAGGTTGCGAGTAAGGAAGCATTGTGCAATATATGTATATGTATATATACTAGCTGTTCCCCGCGACTTCGTACGCTTCGATTTAGAATTTGATTGCTAGAATTAGATACACAAAGCTGAAAGTTACCTAAGATATGTCGGCATATTATGACGGGAACGCTACCGATATTCCATTCTACAGTCGAACCTGTCTCATTTATTCATATCGGAAAAAAGCATCCTATTTCGTTGCTAATGATACTCGGTATATCGGTATACACATATAGTCGTCAAAACGTAAAAAAAAGACGGGTACTTACTTTCGCATATATAATATTATTAGTTTACATCACACAAAAACTGCCTGTGGAACCACTATACCCTGAATAAAGTAAACGCTTAGGGCACTATCGCCAAAGGTGTAGCAGAACATGGTATCCTTACTACAAAATCCTAGGCTTGGCTCAAACTATGAAAAACAATTCAAAAAAACTTTTGCTCCCAGTGGGGTTTGAACCCGAAGCAAGCACGTTACCACTGTACTACACTGCCATGTCTCTTTAATATAACGCATTTCAAAAACATATAGATATTATGCGTTTGTCTTTCACAGTTCAGATAGTTTTCATAATTTAATGACAATATGTTCTTATCAATACATAATATGGTATCCCATGTCCATCCTAATGTCAAATAGCATTTCCTTCTCAAATTTCATCACGATTGGAGTAGCCGTTTAACCCAAGAAACGTAACAAACAGACAGACAGAGTTACTTTCGCATTTATAATATTAGTATAGATGGCTGTTGGTCGCATTAAGTTATAGTTAGTTAAATCATGTGCGTAACAAATGACGTCAGGAAGATACCAAAAAAAAACCGAGACACAAATAACAATAACATTTTCGGCGCTTACCCCGTACTCCTAACTAGGGATGTATTAACGGAGTTCCGCATCCACAAATGCGGAAGTTTCATGTGAAATTCTACCTCCGCTTTCACTTCCGCAATTTTTATGCGGATGTATAACGAAGGTTTTGTTAACAATTCAATAGACTATATATTATTATTTTGTCTTTATACGAGATTCAGCCCATTGTCTCTTAGCTAACGATAACGTGGTTGTTGTTTTGCTACACTCCTACAATAAAAGTAACAATAAACATAACGATATTATTACCTAAGCGACGAATTTAAAAGTTCGAACTTGCATGTAAAGTAAAGCGGCCTACTCACGGTCCAACTTACAGGACATCCGTATAGAACTACTGTAGGATGCGCTTACCAGTTCACGCTACTAGAAGGGATCCTAACTTTCTTGCGTCACACCAGTGTCCTCATCGCAGTCGCTATCCAACGTCATAGCATGTTCGACGGCAGTGATCAGTGTTGGTCGTCTGGGAGGCCAACAACATGTAGTCCTTCAACGCCTTTCACGGCCAAACAAGAGTCCCACATCGGAAAATCAGATCATCGTAGGTCCTACAAGTTGGCCTGTGAACGCGCCGCTAGAGAGATGGTAAGGCGTGTGGCAGACATGGAGATGTGCGGTGGCGTGGCCTTATGCTTGATGCTTCAATTAGCCGAGCCGCGAAATGTGAAAAATTCGTATGACAAAGATTGTTTTGTTTACGCGTGCCTAGTTATGTGACTAATTTAATTTACTTTTGAAATCATCCCAAGACTTTTGGTCTTGAAAGATGAGGCAAAAAATAAATCAGTATGGCAGTATTATGTGAAAATAGACGTTGCTTATGAAAAAAATGTAGAATTTGGAAAAAAGGTTTATTTTTGAGCAAATATTAAAATTACAAATTACAAATTTATTTTTCACCCTCCGCATCCGCAGATGCCAAGCACTGAACATCCGCATTTGTATCTGCAAAGATGACAACCCTGCTCCTAACCACTCCAAGAAATGCTCTTGTGTAGAAGAAGGGCTGCACAAGAAAATTTAATTTTTTGTTGTTGTATATTTCCCATTTTCTTGCGTATCTGCGTCATTCTGTGTCATTATTTCTCTTCCATTTTCCTCTATCGCACGAGCACGTTAAAGCGTTGTCATGTTCGATACAGGGAGGTGCAATCAAAATGTAAATTCTGTTCGATATACATCCTCGGGGAGCCCTTTGTGTCTTTAATGCAGTGATTTCTCACTGCGTTCGGCGTCTCCGTTCTGATAGTTATTTCAGACTCATCCGCGTTTGTGGGTTGGTTCAAAGCCGACCGACAGCCCTCTGCTCTGCAAAAATAGTCACTTACTTGTCTTCTTATTAGGAGGCCTTCGAAAACAGTGAGTGATTGGTTATACCGGGATTCGGCGAGACAAAAATAAAATCTTAGTAAGTGTACACTCTTTACCATTAAATCTGGACGCAGGCGTCAGATGCTATCACACCTATTTAGCAAACATTGATGCAATGCTAGCTCTGCCCCTTAGAAATCTCATTGGTGGATATTTCATTCAGAGCCATCTATATTTCATATTATTCATTTCCATAAGTTAATACATGAAACGAAACAGGAAGACTGGCTAACAGGGATGAATTAAGCTCCTCCCACTGACGATTCTTATTGGCGGGGTAGTTCATCAACCTTCCCCTAGGTTTCAGTAATACTTTTCCTAAATTCAGATGTACATGACTGTTAAACAGAAAATGTTATTTAGTATAATGTATGAAAGTAAACAAACATTACTCGTTTCCGTATTCTTTTTGTCTGCCTGATAAGAAAACCTCTTATATTTTGCCGTTTCAAAGATTTAATTTACTAAGAAATTATTAATGAACACCGGAGTTACGGTTGTTTAAATTTCTCTGTGAAGTCAGGGTATTGTGTCTGAAATTGCTGGAGTTGAAATATTAACATAGTTTCTGTCTGGAATGAAACATAAAACACAAAAGAGAGATGAAAGCTCGTGGAGTTAAAGAAGCGCTTAGACCATTAATTTTAACGATGAAAAAGGAGGAATGCTCAGAATCTTCTACAGAGAAAAGAAGGCGAAAATGATGAATTTTTAATATTAGAAGAACATACGGGTTAGGGATCATTAAAAGAGATAATGGCATTTCGTGAACCATAGTTGCAGGTAATCTGGAGATGAACAAATTAAACAACAAATAGTGAACTTAAACTACGTATTGTTGCGAACTATAAGTCTCCACTGGCATTAGTGTAAAGATAAACCCATGTGACCTAGGTTTCCATTAGGGAAAACTCTACCAGGGCTTAAATACATTATTTTTCAAAACTAGTGCTCCTAATTTATTTATTTATTTATTCATTTTTTTATATATATTTTTTATTTTTTTTATAAAGAGATTTAGCGTCTTATTGACTATGAAGTCACAGCTGTGGGCAAACTATTGATAAGAAATTGACTTTGGCTATTATGAAAATACAATCCCCGCGTTCAACTCCTGTGTTCTCGGGAAACCTTTGAAACGACATCGGAATGGTTGGAGGGGGGGGGGAGGTCGAACTGGAGTCGTACCAAACGTTACACGGTCCAGGGTTTGTAAAAATGTAGCCAGTGCCGATTTTAAACCAAGGATCTCTCGATCTCGATGTACACGCATTACCACTGAGCTAAAAGCCACATGATTGAAACAAAATTAAATACCAGGTATTTATTCGTAAATAGTGTCTAAAAAATCTGATTTTTATTTAACAGATTAGATTTAGAGAAGAATATGGAAGCAGATATTTCACTATCGAGCTAACGTCTGACTTACAGTATTTCTTTATCAATAACAGATATCTGTCGAGACGATGCATTAAGTTATTAGTGAGCAAAAATACTCACAGATTAACTGTTAACTGCCCAGTCTTTATTTCTTAACCTAATTTGATTCCTGGAAAATCTTAGTGAAACGCCATCTGTCATTAAAATATAAAGAAGACTGAGAGCGGTAAGTTTCATTCATCATATAAACGTAAGGGCTGTTTCCTATTAGCAATTTATGATCGTTACTTTGATGGATTATATTTCGCTACGGCCATCTCCAAAAATTATAACCTGATTTCACTTAAAAATATTACTAATTTCTTTTTTTCGTTTTTTTTTCTCTAATTGCTTTACGCCTCGTCGACGGCTAAGGTCATTAGAGGCGGGATGGGACTGGGGACAAGGAACGGGAAGAAATTCGGCCATGGCCTTTTTGAAGGAAGCATCCAGGTCATTAGAGGCGGGATGGGACTGGGGGCAAGGAACGGGAAGAAATTCGGCCATGGCCTTTTTGAAGGAAGCATCCCGGCATTCACCTGGAGTGATTTGGAGAAACCATGGAAAACCCAAATCTGGATGCCCGGACAGGGATTCGAATCCGCGTCCTCCCGAATGGGAGACCAGAACGTTAACCGTTCACCCAACACGCTCGGTACTAGTTTCTTCTAAACTTTATATGTTACGCACAAAGACCGGAAACGCTCATTGAGTAAAGAAACGACCACAATGTGTTCTGGTTTCTTGAAAGCGGCCACATGTTATTCGCGTTATGGCACTTACGAAAAACAGCAAGAACGCGTTGTGGCTAAATCAGAAAGGCCACAATGAGAAATTCGCTTTTGGTCCTGGTTGCATTCTCCACACATGACGAATCAATTTTTTTTAATACTTTTAACGCGATGGATAAGAAGAATCATATATATATATATATATATATATATATATATATTAATTGCACATTGGACCGATTCGTTGTGAACACAAACAATTAGATACTGATAAGTCACAATGTGTTGTGGCCTTTTATAAGAAACCAGAACAGATTGTGGTAGTTTTTTTCGCTCAGAGAGCGTTTTCGGACTTTGAACGTAACATATATAACTATTAATTGCGAATCGACAGTATTGGATCACGTAAAGTCTTGATGCCCATCACGACTTGTAATTAATAATATGTCCGGTGTTTCCATTGTGTAGTTAGAACCAGGGATTGTCAGTTCCTGCAACAATGACGGTGGCGTAAGTGTTACCAACCGTTTGCTATTCAGGAAACTTATGTTTTATGTAATATGCATATATTTGTTTGTGGACTGTGTAGCTTTGTTTGAATACTATCTATAGTATAAAACATTTTCGAGTCTCCTACTAGTGGAACTCCTCAATTTATATTCTTTGAGTTGGAACTTCTTTGTATTTGGTTCGGAAGTCTTGCCCTAATACGGATATTAATTTGACTGCTAATTCCGTATTTGCGTAATTTTACTGCTTTTGAAACAAGTATTTAAAAAAAAGCACGAAAAGATACACTGCAGTTATTTGAAATTATTTTTTTTTTAAATCTGGACGTCAGCATCTTTAAGTGATGGTCGACTGATACAAAGTTTCACCTACTGTCCGTAAACAGCCCATTTATTTTTTATTTTTTAGAAATATCTGTTAGTTTATTCTTTCTTTAAAACGTTTAGACCTACTAAAAACAACCCCAAACCGTGAACCGTAATTGTAATGGCCCGTACACCTAGGGTAAGATTTGGAAGCACTCTTGTGTCTACTGCTGCAAAATGAACGAAAATTAACAAACCAATTGACGTATACACAAAAATTTTAGTTCGAATATTAATTAAACGAGTTTAAAAACAAATGTAAAGATTATAGGAAAGTGATTTGAAGGTCTAAAGGCAAAACAATTTTAACCGTTAAACTAGTAATATCATCAAGCAGTAACATGCTTTAAAAGGAGAAGTGTTAAATACTGCTATTTTAATAAATCTCCTAGATACCAACAACGTTAAGCATGGGTGGTGAGGATGGCATTTTGCCGGACAGTACTGACATTCCAGTTGACTCCTGAAGGCCTTCACCTTCACTCGGTTGTTCCTCTGGGGCAACTGGGGACGCGCCCGCTCCAGGTAAGGACGATGACCCCAACCTTCACAGAAGGTTTAAACACACGAACGTTAAAGTCACCGACTCAGGTGCAAATTAGCGGTGGTCTGTTCATTGGCTGTGAAAGAGGAGTAGCCTCGCATTTTGTAGATGAACCAAACCAACGACTACATTAGAATAGAATATTTATGAACCAGATGCCGACCAAATTGGCGGTTCCATTTACAGCACCGTCATACATGATTTTGGTATACAGCAAAAATTATGTATCTCCATTGTTTGATAAATAACCGAATATTGAAAGCAGAAAACGAATTCAGCAATAATTCTGCAGAATAGTTTTATAAGAAATACTCTACATCACATGAATTAGATATGGTATAAAAAAGAGCCTATAATATGAGCATGATAGTAAATGTTGTTATTTTAGAAAATAATAATATTATAAAATAGCATAGTCAGGTGCGAGCTACTTTCGAACACTTTGTAAATAGATCAATAAGAAATTGTAAGCAAACAGAGTTAATTATAAATATGCGAAACTGTATTTGACTTTGTGTGTAGGAATAAAATTCTGTTGAAAAAATTATTGAGGATCTTAAAAAAGTTTTGAAAATTTTGTAATACTATATTTTCAAGTCATTATCCAATCAATAATATTCTTTGTCAAATGATCTGTTAAAAAAAATATGTGATGAAGTTGCAGATTTGTCAGAATCAGTCATTTACTTTCCTTACGAAAAGCGTAAACTGCAGGAAGACCACTATAGTTTTCTCGTGAACTTCAACAGGGTAAATGTCAATGCAAATTTTGAAATAACTTTGAAATCAGTAGTTTGAAAAATAACTGGGACGTTACTATTTTTCGGTTTTTCAGTAAAGCTTTCCGAAAAGGTGAAAAAGAAAATTCAAACATTTTGAGAGTCGGCGTGTTGCCAGCATTCATTTTATACTCACCAAAATTATATAGAAAACATTTTCCTTCAGTCCCTCCACTGAACTCCTTACAATTACAAGAGTTGGAACTTCAATAGTGGCAACACTGCTTGAGACATCAAATAATGTCGCTCATACCACAAGTCGCGTCAGTTCCATACCTACCTTACCTTATAATAAATGGATTCTCTCGGCCCACATCTTCTTCAAGAGTAGTGACGGGAAGAATTCAGCCTCGTATTACGTGACGGTCTAATGTTTTTGAGATAGGAACAACTGACTTGGATTAAGAAAAGCCCCTGTCATCAAGGTCTTCAAGAACCTTGCGTATTATCTGCATAGCCTTACAGAACAGCAGGGAGGTGGGTAAAAGCCTTCAACGAGAGTCATTACCCACCTTCCCACTGTTCTGTAAGGCAATGCAGATTTTTTTTTTCAAGTTCGTAGAACACCTTGATGATACTGTCGTGTCTTTATATAACTCCATTGTTTCTGTTTCACAGACATCGTGACATTAGACTGTCAGAAAACACGTCAGCTTGTAGGTGATGTGGAATAGAGAGTCCATTTCCTCTGTGGTAAACTAAGTACAGGGTGTCCAGAAAAGGACTCCCTGATTTCAAAATTAAATATCTCGAAAACAAAGATCGATAGAGGAATGCAGTAAACGGTATGTTTATAGTGACAGCTGTAAGAGTGTAATTTTTTTTTTTTTTTTTTTTTTTTTTTTTTTTTTTTTTTTTTTTTTTAAATGGCATTTGGCTACGCGGCCATACAGCCAGCACTATGTAATATTGTAGTCTGCAACTATGTATTGTATCTGTAAGTGTATTATAGATGCTACGTGGTATAGACGACACAAGACAAACACAACACTTAATTAAAACCACCCATGCCCGAGGCCGGACTCGAACCGGTGACCCCTGCAACGCGAGGCTAGCACGCTATCCCCTACGCTGCTGGGTTCGGCTCTGTAAGAGTGTATACAGCAGTGTGAAATAATAGTTACAAAAGCTGCTAACAGATGGCGCTGTAATCGCCCTACGTAATGCCTAAATAGTGATCCGAAGCTCAGGGCGATCAGTTTCCAGCATTGAAAACGTGCCAATGGTGAACATTTTGAAAACATTGTGATGTGATTGTTTGCAAAGATTGTTTTCATACGATTATTTCACTTATGTATGCTGATATGAGCGTACAGCGCCATCTGTTAGCAGCTTTTGTAACTATTATTTCACACTGCTGTATACACTTCTTACAGCTGTCAAAATAAACATATCGTTTACTGCATTCCTCTATCGATCTTTGTTTTCGAGATATTTAATTTTGAAATCAGGGAGTCCTTTTCTGGACACCCTGTATATAACTAACGTGTGGAATATGCTACATTATTTAGTTCCTGTGCATGGACTCTCCACACCGCTATTAAAGTTCAAACTATTCTATTTTCATTTACC
>CM061914.1:79498697-79556970 GCA_031002005.1 Vandiemenella viatica
GGTTCCTGGAAATTTGTGAGAGGTGCCTCCCCACAAGACAATTTGTATCTCCCATGTATATTAGGTCATAGTGAATTTATGGTGCTTTTTAGAGATGATACTAGCATATCATTAAAACACCCATCAATATAAAAACAACAAAAGATGCTCAAAAAAATTAACAGCTGGTTCAGAGCTAATAAATTAATACGTATTACAGAAAAGACACAGTTACTTTGATTTGAAACAAAAAATAATATAAAGGGCAGTTATAATTAGATATTTGAAGGAAAAGCAATCAATGAAAACAGTTTTATGACATTCCTGGGTATGTACGTGGCGTGTGAGTAAAGTAATGAGATTTATTTTTTACTTACCAAAGTTTTTTAAAAAAAAAAAAAAAAAAAAAAAAAACAATATTATCCCCTTCACAGTAGTTTCCTTGGGCAGCTATACACCAGGGAAGCAGGGCCCCTGTTGGAGGAAAAACAGGACAGCGTTATGAGGTAAAAAATTTGTTAATGGAAAAAGTCGTGTGACACGGGACATTGCCATGATGATGCATCTACTTGTCTGCAATGTCTGGTGTCCATGAATCACTCATTTCCTAAGCCTTTCGAGGAGACCTTTAGAAAACACTTGGTTGACAATTTGTCCTGGAGGAACAAAGTAAATCAGCATTGTTTTGATCTTTAATTTGCTCATTCGACATTTTTTTGGTCGAGGTGATGACGGAGTGTGGCACTCTTCGCTTTGCCATTTTGTTTCAGGATTATACTCAAATATCCAGGATTCATCACCTGTGGTCACACAACTGAAGAATTCTTGGTCATTTTCATTGGCACCATTTTGACACAGACCTTTTGCATGTCCATATTGTCTGTCAAAATTTATTGTACGGTGAAAGTGTTTAAATTTAACTGTTCACTGATAATCCTTATTGTTAAACAACGGTCTGATCTCACAAGAGCCCTCACACACTCAACGTTTTCATCCGTTTTTGAAATTGAAGGTCTCCCTGAGCGAGGTTGATCTTCAACGTGTTCTCGGCCTTAAAAAAAATGATTTGTGCCAGCAGAAAACTTGTGCTCTTGATAAGCAATGTTTTCTATAGGCCTGTTTCAACTTTTCAAATGTCAAACTCGCAGACTGCCCAAGTTTAACACAAAACTTGATTGCAAAACATTGCTCTAAATTCCAATGCTCCATTTTTGTAACACAAACAAAAACACAAATTCACTGATGGCGCTGTGAAAAATAATGTGTTCGCTGAACCGAGTTGAAACTCGGACTGAGCATATAGGAGAGATAAACAAACCGGTTTAGCAAAGACCAGTACACACAGCATTACCAATCTCATTACTTTTCTCACACACCTTGTACGTACATTAATAACAAGTTGAACTGGAAGAAACTTCTTAAAAATTGAAATCTGTTAAATTTTCATTGAGTATAATACAATACATGATACAGGAACAAGGAAGTATATTTTGTATAATTTTACTTCGTGGTCACTTATGGCATCTCATTCTGGGGGAACTCTTAACAAGCACATAGGCACAAAAACATACTCCAAGAACTATTTGTGAAGCAAGCCCATGAACATCATGCAGAAATCTGTTTAGTAATCTTGAAGTACTTACAAAACCAGAACAGTATATATATATTCTCTAACTAGGGCATAGCCAGGATTAGGCAAAAACAAGGGAAAAAACTAATTGAAAATAGTTTTACATGAAAAAAAATAAACATTCATTTAACTTATTTACGCACTAGTATGTGAGAGTTTCATCTAAAATTTCACAAAATTTATTTTTCAATATTTAAAGTGGAAATATTTATTTTTATCTTTTTTTTTTTGGCACCCCACTCAGGCTACACCCATGCTCCCTGCTATTTTTTTATAGTGGAAAATCCTGAACACTTCAATCTCAATGCTGACACATATAGCTATAATACTAGGAATAAATATACCATTCACAAAGGTTACAAGTCATTGTCAATTGTACAGAAAGGGATAACATTCACTAGAGTGTCGTTATTCAATGTGCAATCACAAAAAACCTAGCTACTTCAAAATCCGACTTCAAAACCGAACTGAAAGAATTTTTGCTTAAGAACCCATTTTACTCTATAAGTGAATTTTCTTCTTTGAAATTGTTAACTAAAAATGACTGAGAAACTACTATATACCAGCTTTCACAATAGTAATAATAATAATAAATGTAAATTGGCTATTCTAGAACTGATATTTTGTAGTTCGACTCACATCTGACACATTGTCGCCAGAGTTTGCACATTTTGACATCTCCATTTATGTTTTCGTAATTATTAATTTTATTTTGTTTGCAGACCCCTTAGAATAGGTCCGCAAATCCCAGGTTGGAAAACCCTACTATATATGGTGTACGGAAGGATAAGATGACTAGGTTGTTCATAATTATTAAATTGTGTATGGTTTTTCTTTGAAACCATTTACAAATCCAGCAATTACGTTATCTGGAAACTGCACACACTTGAAAGAAATTTGCCATTATAAAAACTGAAGTGAGAATAAATTCCAAGATGATTTGAAAATCAAATAAGTCAACAAGGCCTTTAGTTGTATTTGTAGAATTACATTCTACAACTCTTAAGAGCTATTCATTGACACGAAATAAATACAATGATAAATCCTTTTCCATTTCAATCAAGCAATTTAATGCTGGACAGACAAGTGTGTCTGAACAAACAGTGCACTGAACACTCCTAATGATGGGCCTCTGCAGCCGGCGACCCATACATGTGCCAATGTTAACACCACAACTGAAATAAGCACATGACCATCATCACTGGACATTGGCACAGTGGCAGGGCATTGCATGGTCTGATGAATCCCAATACCTTCTTCATTATGATGATGGGAGGGTGTGAATCCGTCATTTTCAGGGGAACAGTTTTCTTGACACCTGGACTGCAGAATGGAAACAAGCTGGCAGAGGCTCAATTATGCTCTGGGTAACATTCACGTGGGGATCAATGGGTCCAGTTGAGCCCATGCAAGGCACCAAGATGGCCAATAAGTATTGTAAACTGGTAGCAGACCACATACATTCCTTCACAACAACCATGTTTCTCAATGGCAGTGGTGTTTTTCAACAAGATAATGCACCATGTCACAACACAGTGGCGAGTTGCAATTGGTGAGCTTGTCCTCCAACTCACCAGATCTGAACCCAGTCGACCACATCTGGAATGTGACTGAATGTGGCGCCAGAGCTCATCACTCCCCTCCCCAAGAGAATTAGCTGACTTGTGGTGCCAACTTCCTCCAGCGACCTACCAAGGCCTCATTGCTTCCGTGCCAAGACGCGTTGCCACTGTAATCCGTGCCAATGGCGGACATATCGGCTATTAGGTAGGTCTAAAGGCCCATTTAGACAACCCGACCTGGTCTCCCTAACTCGTCGCCACGCCCCTTCGGCCCTGAAAACGGGTCGTCTAAAGTGAGCTCCTGGTCACGTTTTAGCCCCTAGACCAGGCAGGGAGATCGGGTGGAAATTCCATCGATTTAGTGCAAAAAGGTGGGGGTAAGTCGGGCCCCCACCACTCTGCCCTGAAAACTGGCCTCTAAAGCCTCGCCCGGTTGTGATCACACTGCCTGGTTCCCCGTTTTCTATTATTTTGAGATGGATTCATCTGATAATCAAGAAAAAGAAGTATTGATAGAGTTGCTGGAGGTGTACAAGACCCACAAATTTTTATGGGACACCTCATATAGGGTTGCCAACTAATTTAGAAAAAAAAGCGTTTTTTTTTTTTGAAGAGGAAAATAAAAAGTATATGATAGGAAAAAGTATTTTCAAATGTAGTTATTAAATACATATATTTTCGGGATTACGGGACTAGCTATTAATTTTTGGTTTCATTTCAAAGTGATATAGCTGAGGCCAAATTCTAAATATAGTATTATAAATAAATGAAAACTCATTTTTAAATTTAAGGACGCTCTGTTTATCCCTCCCACCATAATGAATTTATTTCGTTCCATCATAAGCACTAACATTTTGTTTGTAAATTAATTGAATTGTATAGTTTACCAAAAATAAATTATTTCCGTATATTTTATCGATACGATAACGTATACCGGCCAAAAGTAAAGTATGATACTTTATTTTTGTATTAAAGTTAGCAACCCTATGCCTCTGTCCAGTGTGGCACATTTTAACATTATATTACAATTTATTCAACAGAAGATCATGCCCACAATATTCTGAAAATTATAGAAAATCGATATTGACTGACTTAACTATCAAGTACCAGGTGACGCAATAGTAAAACCACAGTGCAGATTATGCATTTCGCAGAGAACTTATTTTGAGGATCCCTTCTTATCCAGTTATATATTCTCTCCCACAAATCTTTATATTTTTAAATTGTTTACGTTCCTTCAGTTTTGCTTCCTTTGGAGATATTTGGTGTTTCCATTATCACTATCGCAAACAGAATCTGAATTACTTGCCATTTTAAACAATGTAAAAGAAACAGAAATAATGGCGAGCGGACATTAGTCAACTGGAGTACAACAATATGAATGAACTGCTATTATTGCCTCAACTGCGATCAAAGGATACGAGCGAACAAACTATCTCTGGCCGATGGGCACTCTTTCTTGCAGGATGTTGTGAAACTAGCAGAACGACGTTCAGTTACATGTATTTTATTGGTAGGAAAAAGAATAAAGTCTGATACTTCATGATAAAGTATGGTTGGCAACCCTTGCCTCATATGCCCTCTGTCATAAAAAGATGCGTGAAATGAGGCATTTCATGTGTCATCCGCTAGAAATTCCGGAAATCTTCACCATCGAACAACATCTAAATCTGTGACTGAACATATGCCTTTTGTAAATATAATTACCTGGCACAAGACTTTTTCTTTTTCCTAGTCTTTTCGCACAATGTCAAGTAGTCAGGGTTACACCAAGAATCTATGTTTTTGATAAATATGGGGCCATACATATTTAATTTAAATATTAGAACATTAAATAAATTGTAACTAACTAATTTTATTACTAGTATTACTATTAAATGGAACGTACAGATTTCAGATATACGCATGGTGGTAGGCTGCTAGTACGGTAGTAGGGGAGAGCGGGGGAAATACACGCATGCGGGTAATCACACGCAGGCTGAATTACGCATTTTGAATGACGCGGGCTGTGCCCAGTTGGCAGAGACAATCCAGTTGGTGCTAAACCCTTCTGGCAGGCGCAACAACTACAGTGCCACCCATTCCAGACATTTTCTGATTGCATTGTGGCGGCAGTAAAGTGATGTTTATTTTCAGTGTGTTTGATGTAACTTTTGTCAGCTATATTTTGCAAGGTAAGTGCTACCATTAGTTGTTTTAATGCAAATTTTTTGCATATCAACTACTAGCCCTAGCTGTAACCTTTCATTTAGTTGCAGATCTGTCTAGGTATTTGACTAAAACCCGAGTTCTGCTTAGGTTAGTCCTTGAACTCACTTTGGGGTATTGGCACGCGGCTCTTCAAGTGCGTGGTATTCCTGCTTCATAAGAAAATTAGTTGGTTATATTTACAATTCCAACGTGTTTTTTTATACTTCAGATTACTAGATATTATAAAAGAAAAAAACAGAAAGTAAAATGGACCCAAGAGGAGCTTCATAAGGGTATTGATGTCACAAAATCAGGAAGAAAAATACCGGTAAGAGAAGTATGGGATTGTCAAAACTACTCTGCATACAAGAATGAAAACGAAAAATACTAAGGGAAAGATGTATAACTAGGGTACCGGTGTGTTTTGAATATTAGGTAGAGCCATGAAGAATGTAATGGCTGGAACATTTCAAAACATTACAAGTGTGATGTTCGCTACACAAGAAAATGCACTCTTTTCACGCCTATAAAAAAAGTTTACCAAACATAATTATTTTCTTCAATAATGTACTGTTTAGTACATGTAATTAATAATATAAACAGGAAATAAAAATAGCATGTATTTTCCATTTTTATGCATTGTTTGTATTGTGTGTTATTACCACATATCATGCGTGTCATTACCCTACGGGGTGGGGAATATCACGCATTTGCACTTTTTTTGAATTTTAATCATAAAAATTAAGGTAATGTTCATAATTATATTCCATCATCTGGAATATGTCGAGAAATGTCTATAGTAAGGTATACATTTGTTTTGGTAGATATATAATGATATAATGAACAATTTAAATCGATTTTTACCTTAGGTGCGTGTATTTCCCCACTCTCCCCTACCAGATCGGGCCGGCCGACGGATCGTCTAAATGCAACGCTCTGTCAACGGGAGAAAAGGGAGATCGGGAATGGGACCAGGCGATCGGGAACGGGTTGTCTAAAGGGGCCTATAATGTTCTGGCTGATCAGTGTACTACCAATCGTCCAACTTTACACCCCATTTCAGCAATAATCATTTAAATTCAAGATAGCATGGGTAGCAGCTAACATATTGCCTGGAGCGGATGCTACGTTCTATGTTGTGTACTCATCAGTTTAGAATATACTGCAATAAACTAGAACTTAGATTGTAGTTACTGTTTTCATTATGCAAAACCTTCTCATCCGTATCAGACCAACAATGCTCAGTTCACAAATAACTCATATCAGCATATTTTACTACATATAACATCTTTAAAAAACTTTGGCTGCCTTCATCAGCTAATTGTCTACGCTGTTTGGTAATTCTGCACTATTTAAAGATTATCTAGTGTCAATGACAGAAGATCGTCATCATGACAAAGAAGAAACATCTAGAAGTTGTCATATCGGACAGGTTGCTCTTACGACACCCGATTGACAATCAACCAATAACCATTCGGCTACCAAGGGAACTCTGCATCTGTGGGACTCAAACCCTGCACCACACACACACACCACAGAGCTCAACTTCAGTATGGTTTTCTGACTTTCAGTCTTGACTTATTTTCCATTTTGTTTTCAAGCACGAATATAGAGTACGGGCAGTGGCGTAGCGAGGTGGGGGCAAGGGGGGGGCATCATGCCCCGGGCGCTACTCACAAAGGGGCGCCAAATGGTCCTCAAAACAAAAAATTGCTCGATAATTTTTATTTTTATTATAATTGATTTCTGGAAAATATGTTTTAAATTTAGTGCCAGTGTAATATAATAAATGTTAATTCGTAAATCAAAACGGAAAAAAAGGAACACTAATAGTGTAGTGAACAGTGTCACTCCATATTTTATAATATAAATAAGTAAATATTTCGCACCCACTGAAACTGCAGGACCCAAAGTGTGAATGGGAGGTTGGCTGGAGAGAGACAGGTCATGCCATCTATGGTCGGAATCTTAATGTGTTTTCTCTTTCCATGTCGCAATACGAACGTTGGTCGTGGAAAAAGACACTGGATTGGCCAGTGGAATTTCGCCCGCCAAAATGACAAAGGGGTGCGTGTATTTTTCAGTTTTGCGTCCTTGTCATCGCGCTCTGCTTAGAATGAAAATGAGATGTTATTAAATATTATATGTTATAAGTTTAATGTTGGCATAAATTATAGTGTACATTTCACTGTGTTACTAACTTTCAAGTTCCAGACATTCTTGGTAAGTAATAAAACAAATATGATTACTTACTACATCTACTCAACGATTCTATTATTCAGTGAATAGGGTATGGAAAAAAATTTGTCAGCAATGTTCAATAAAACAATTGAAGAAATAGACAATATTCAATTTTTATTACTATTTATAATGAATAATAATAAAAATTAAGAATTCTTAATTTGCCGTAAATATGGCTTATCTGGGGGACAACCTAAAACCTGCAACTTTTTTTTACGCTTGTCAAAACTATCACATTAATAAGCACTGGATTTTGACGTCTCATGAAACCAATTTTAAAAACCTACCTTAGTTTAATTTTAAATTTAACTAAAAAAGATAGTTTACCAACTCTATAGAAAATTAGGATAAAACTACTTAGACTCAGCTCTTTCCTTTGCAGTGTACCGTATTTCCAAGTAGCCTATAGTTTACAGTTAAGCTGAGCTTATCTACATTTGGCTTTACAATAGGTTGTAATGAATATAAAACCTTAGTTTCAAGCTTTGGATGGTTGCAAATTGGTTTTGTACTTACTTGGAGACCATCAGATATGTTCAGAACGGATTTCGATCTCCTTCATATACGTTGAAGAGTACACAGCATACGTATATGTCTGTGGTATAGTCGTTTCTCAAAATGCGCCCTAGTTTTTGAGATATTTATCTTCAGAAATTAACAAGCTTCTTTTATTTTGTTTAAACTTCATCTACATACTATTATTGCACAAAATAATATTTAAAACAAATGATATTACCTACAATTCAGCATCTTTTTCCTGAAAATCTTATCATAATGGATTCGCGGGTCTACCAACGGATTGTCTTTTCACAACACAAATCGGCCACACACCCTTGAAAACTTCATTGCAATCATGCACCAGGAAAGTTTCCATCCTTATATTATTTTTCACTTTTTGTTAATAAATTTATTAATATGTGCGTTTTCAGTTGAAATAATTACTATAATTTTATTTATTTCATCTTCGTCGTTTCTTTACTTATTTATCAACAAGAGGTATTTTAACTGAAATACGTTGCATTGGTGAGATAGTTTTTTCTTTCTTTCTTCTACACTCGATTTGTTCCAACAACGGTTGCGTGTAAACGGTTGAAAATAAAATAATAGTAGACCTATCCTGCCAAGAAATGAAATGGAAGGACAAGTGACAAATGCTTATAAAAATTGCGTAATTGTTGTGTCATTTTCCAGATTACTAGCAGATTCGCCTCCTGACTTAATTTCATTGGGTACGGACGAGTCATATTACGAAGCCATTGTTGATAAATTGGCCGAAATTTTTGTATTCGTTATAAAAATTGTATTTTGTTTTAAATTTTATTTCGCGCAATAAAAGTGTGTAAATGAAGGTTTTTTTTAAAAAAAATACAAAAATCAAGCTTGACAATTTCTGACTATAAAAATAAATAAAAATATTTGACTCTGCGGGGATTTGAACTTGGGTCAGAAAATTATAAATCCGTCACGCTACCGCCTTGACCAGTGGTCCGCAACCGATGTGCCGCGGCACACTGGTGTGCCGTGACAGGTTGAAAGGTGTGCCGCGAAATTTTAGGCATAGTAAGGAATTAACTGTCAAGTTTTTTATTAATTATATGTTAATTTCATGTGCCGCTAATTGTTACGTATTGTCATATTATAAGAAGCTTACTTAGGAAAAAAAATCGCAAAAAGAAAATTTAGAAGATAAAAAGGATGATGATGTAATATCATATTCAGAGTCAGAACCAGATTCAGGTTGTACACCTAATGCTGCTAAACTTTTATGTACTAATAACACAACTCAGTAAATACAAGACTCTAAAGAAGGTGGCCCAAGTACATCAGAAATGATAAATCCATGTTCACATCTAATAAAAAGCACAGAAAATACAACAGAAACACTTGCTGTAATTCCGGACGTTCTGGAGTTCAAGGATGTTGCTTATTTAAAATTTATCAACTATCTTCCAATAATATCGAACCAACTTCGAAAAGAAATGATTATTCGTTGATCTTGCACATTTCAAAATGAAACCTGTTTAAATGCAGCAGCAACATGAACTAATCGTCTAATGCCAAAATCTTGGTTTTCTCGACGGGTCGGCAATGAAAAGGAAGGAACTGAAGATAACCGATCTTGGTTATTATATTCACCAAAAAATAATGCAGCGTACTGCTTTTATTGCTTACTGTTTATTACATCAAATTCCGCTACACAATCTTCTTTCGTAACATCTGCTGGTTTTAATAAATTGAAGAAAAAAGATAAATTGATTAGCCATGAAAGAAGTCCAAATCACCGGAAATCACTTACGGCTTGGAAAGAAACAGAACGAAGATTAATAAGTATAACGGGAATTGATGTATCATTAGAAGCGAACATTCAGTCCAAAAAAGAACGGTGGCGAAATATATTGCAAAGAATATTAGCTTGCATGAGGTATTTAACTACACAAAATCTTCCTCTACGTGGCCATGTTGATAAACTAGCACTTCAAGATGGTACAAATGTAGGAGTCCTATTATTTTTACTTAGACTTGTAGCTCAGTTTGATCCGCTACTAGCAAATCATCTTCAACATGCCACAGAAACTCCAAAAACTGTATCATATTTGTCACCACAGATTCAAAATGAATTCATTCATCCTCTAGCATCTACAGTTCGAAATCAACTAAGAAACGATATCAGAAGAAATAAATATTATGGACTTTTGTTTGATTCAACTCCTGATATCTCTCATCGAGAACAAATGTCCAAGTCGTTAGGTATGTACATGTTGATTTTATCAGTAAAAAAGTTTCCATCAAAGAATCTTTTTTGGGTTTTATTGAAATACATGCTAAAGATGCAGCCACCATCGAAAATACAATTTTAGAGAAATTAAATTCCGATGGAATTTCATTAACAAACTGCAGATCACAATCTTATGATAATGCTGCCGTGATGGCAGGTCACACATCTGGCGTTCAACAAATAATAATGGAAAAAAATCATAAAGCATTATTTATAAATTGTGATAAACATTCATGGAATTTAGTAGGAATTACTGCAGCTAAACAAGATCCAATCGTTGTGACATGTTTTGGAATAATTGAAAACATATATCTCTTTTTCTCACGATCAACGTTACGATGGGAATTATAACAAACTAGCCACAAAGCCCGTCAAAAATGACGGGTTTGGAGTATTCTGGCAATTAATTTCTGTTTACTTGCATACCTAATCAGAATTGTTTTGAAATAAAGCTCAATGTGCTGTAATTTCTCGTCTATTGTGATGTAGTGAAACGTTTCAGTTGTCTACTTGATGCAGGTCGCATTTCAGTCTAACCACAATCTTCGCTAATAATGCGATGAAGATCGATGTGTTAACGTGGCGTAGCTAGGTCAATAAGGGCCCCGGTGCGAAAAGTTTATTTTGGGCCCTCAGGCCAGACGGGCGACGTTATCTTTGCTTTGTGTGCTGGTAGGGGCCCCCTGAACTGAGGATGGGGGCCCTTGAATTGTTCTTTATGGGACCCTGAGCTGTGGTTGGGCCCACCCTCAGAACAGCGAGGGCCCTTAGTGAGGGTTCCTGTGATCTCAGTGGCCCCTTAGGTAGAGCTAAAAAAAAAAAAAAAAAGTAGTGTATTTCCACCGTGTACATATAGCGGTTTTGGTAATTTGTTTTTTCTGGTCCAGGTTGCTTTTAAGCCTAACTACAATCTTTGACAATATAGCCGGTTGAAAATCAAAACTTAAACCACACCCGAATTAATACATTCCTTGTATCGCATGTCAATGTCATCATGCGTCGATACCGATCATGCATCATGCGATACAAACTTGATCCATAGGTCGATGTTTTAACGCCTGACACAACTTAAATCCGGCTGAAATAATGACTCCAGTGAAAGCGAAGGATGCTCAAAACAAATCTTAAAAACCTACGTTATGCCACGTAATATTAGTTTTAATTGTGGTTCAGGTCGCACAGATCGCAAACAATTTAGAACTTCTTTTATTCACAGCAAGTAGCCTAATGATTTCAGTAAAAAAAAAAAAAAGGCAACTCATAATTAATATGTCGTTCTAGCATTACATTTCTTAGGAATTACTTAATTAAATATGATTGTTATAAAATATAGTTCAGTGGAATCCATACTGCTTTGCCCTATAACAAAATGTTTTCGTTCCTATCCTGGTCCGGGATGCATTTCAATCTAATCACGTACAAAACTTGCTTCCAGAGAAACAAATGTTAAATTACGCACATACTATACCTACTATTTCGCATTTTGGTGGTAATAACGCATCGCGATATAAACTAAATCAAAAATCTTTAGGCGTTATTCCATGTTCCTTTTTTATATTCGTGATTCAGATAAAGCAACTGATAGTTAATATGCCGTTCTAGCATTACATTTCTTACTAATTACTTAAATAAATAAAACAGTTATAAAATAAAGCTCAGTGCATTCCTAGTACCTTACCATATAACAAAAGATTTTCGTTGATATCCTGGTCCAGGTTGCATTTCAACTTAATGACGTACTAAACTTGCCGCATTTATATCGTATTTTAGTGGTAATAATGCATCGCGATATAAACTAAATCAAAAGTCTTTACGGGTTATTTCATCTTTCTTTTTTATATTCGTGATTTGGATAGATACTAACACCTTTGAATGGCTGACACAATTACATGCGGCTGAAATATGGCATCAGTAAAAGCAAAGGAAATTAAAAATAAATCTTAACAGCTTACATCATTCCAAGTAATATCAGTTTTAATTGTAGTCTATATTGATCGCGGACAGTATGGAACTACTTTTGTTAAAACAAAGTAATGATGTACCGTAAGTAACAGAACACTCAAGAAAACAAATTACTAAAAAAAATTAAATTACTTATGCCCTCTTCTCTCAAGTGCCAGTTTTAATAACAATCTATCAAAATTACCGCTAACATTGAAATAATTAAATCATTTATCTTACGTATTTGTGGCCAAAGATTTTAACGAATTCTTTTACATAAAACGATTATTAAATAAATCTAAGCGGCTAATACTTATTATGTCGGATTATGTCGATTTAAACTCAATACATACTTTTATTTCGGTGTTCTGACAATTCACGGCTTAGTGTAATTTCTCGACCCTTGAACTCTAGCAAAATGTTTCAGTTTCCATTCTGGTCCAGGTTGCATTTCAACCTAACCACGTAACTTCTCGCCAGAAGAACAATACTTCAATCTCACGCATATTAATACATGAACTGTATCGCTTTTTAGTGGTAATAATGCATCGTGATATAAATTTGATCAAAAATCTTCAACGGTTTTTGCGCATTTCTGTTTTGTTATTCAGACTGGTAGTAAAACGTTTGAATGGCTTACAGAGTTGCTGAAATAATAGGCTCAGTTATATTACACAGTGAAAGCAAAGTAAATTAAAATAAATTCATATAAACTTAATATTTGTTTTAAGTGTAATGTAGGATGCACAGTTCCCGTATCAATGTTCAATTATTTCTGTTCAAACGAATTAATAATTTCAATAATAGGACACAGATTAAAATATTTGAAAAATAAACTAAATTATTCATGCCTTCTGCCGTAACGTCAAATGCCACTTGTAATTCTGATCCATACTAAGTAATAATATAACCAAACTTTTCGGAACATTATGCTCGAAATATAAAGTTTTATCTTACATATCTATGTACAAAGATTGTAAGGATACATACTGCCAATTTGGTGCGACTTTTTACAACTGAAAATGCAAGAAAACATTACAAAAAAAAAAGGATTAAATCAACATTTTAAAGGACTGTCACTGATTTTTCAACGTTGGCGGCGTCTAATGACTGTGCGTCAGTGTTATATTTCGGCATTTTTAATCTAATTCCTGGCGAGTTTTCCGCAATGCCTGATCTCAAAATGTGAAGAGGACATTTTGACGAAGCGACTGATACAAATTTCAACAGGTTAGTACCAGTTCTTCGCAGGTCAAGAAAGAGGTACGGTATCCAATACTTCTATATATCAAAAGAATATTACGTAAATATAAGCATCTAATGATTGATATGTCGATTTTAATGCAATACATATTTTTATGTCAGTGTTCTGTCAGTTAATTTATTCGCTGATGCTTGGAAATGTTATTAAATAACCCGTATTCCCAAAAATATCATTGTTTTGAAATAAACTAAATTATTCATGCTCTCTGCTGTAACGTCAAATGCCACTTGTAATTCTGATCCATGATAGTAAAACTCAAACCATAAATTTTCACAACATTGGTGCTCGAAATAAAAAGCTTTTATCTAACATATCTATGGACTAAATATGTAAGGAATACTTCTATACATCAAAAGAATATTAAGTAAATATAAGCATCTAATGATTGATATATCGATTTTAACGCGATACATACTTTTATTTCAGTGTTCTGTTAGTTAATTTATTCGCTGATGCTTGGAAATGTTGTTGAATAACCCGTATTCCCAAAAATATCATTGTTTTGAAATAAACTAAATTATTCATGCTCTCTGCTGTAACGTCAAATGCCACTTGTAATTCTGATCCATGATAGTAAAACTCTAACCATAAATTTTCACAACATTGGTGCTCGAAATAAAATGCTTTTATCTTACATATCTATGGACAAAGTATGTAAGGAATACTTCTATACATCAAAAGAATATTAAGTAAATATAAGCATCTAATGATTGATATATCGATTTTAACGCGATACATACTTTTATTTCAGTGTTCTGTTAGTTAATTAATTCGCTGATGCTTGGAAATGTTGTTGAATAACGCGTATTCCCAAAAATATCATCGTAAAGCGTGACGTCATAGTTACGTCACCGCGTGACATGACGTCACCGCGTGACATGACGTCACCGCGTGACATGACGTCATCGCGCTACAGCTTGTGTATTATACTAATAGATGCTTTAACAAATCTGTCAAACGTGAATCTGAAACACGATGGAGCGCCAGAGTACAAGCGGTTAGCGTTATCGTCGATGGGCTAGAGAATTGAGTAGAACTATTAGAAAAATTAGCAGAGGACACTACCACTACAAGTGACACCAAAAGTGAAGCTACATTTCTGTTGCAAAATATACTGACTTTTAGTTTCATAACTTTAGTTCATTTCTGGTATGAAATCTTAAGGAGGATTGATCGTGTGCAGCTCAGATCACAAGATACTAGAATGAATTTTAGAGAAGCGTTCCATGATCTTGAATCATTAGCGACTGAACTAGCCGAAATTCGAGACAAGCTCTGTGAAGAGCCAATAAAAAAGCGAAATCTCTTTGTGAAAAATGGGATATTGATACAACAATACGTGTAAGAAGGCGCCGCAAAATGCACGGAGAATTGGCTACAGATGTTGGTCTTTCCGCAGAAAGTGAAATTTCTCGCGTTATGAAAAGCATTCTTGATCATCTCCAACAAGAAATATGTACACGATTAAGTGACCTTAATTTCAAATTTGGATTTCTACTAGACGTTGAAAATTTATTAAACAAGGATAATGTTGATAACGACCTTGAAAAAAATGTAAAAATTTGGGTGAATTTTATAATACAGATTTCAATGGAATAGAACTCTTTATCGAAATATGTGACTGCAAAATGTTACTCCGCAGTAGAAAAGAAATTGAACCGAAAACACCAATAGAATTTCTTACTTTTATAATCTCGTATGGAGAAGAGGTTTTTCCAAACCTGAGAGTGGCACTTCAAATACTCCTGACTATCTCAGTATCAATTGCTAGCTGCGAACGTTCATTCAGCAAATTAAAATTAATTTTGACATATCAACGATGGGACAAGATCGCCTAAGTGACCTAGCATTTTTAAGTGTGGAAAGAGAAAAATTTGAAATGATCAAGTTATTGATAAATTTGCTTCATCAAAAGCAAGGAAAATTTATACTTAGTAATTAGTTTCATTAATGCATTGTAATCATATTATTATTAAATATATGTATCTCCTTAGAGATAATAAATATTTACTTTTTATTGTTTTAAAACTGCGTGTTTTTAAAATATTTCTTTATAAATATGTAAAATAAATAATAGGTATCTTTTGAACTAATTCTAGATGATACATTTCAAAATCTAGTCTTGTTTTATCAACTACATTTTTTGTCTCAAATTTAAAGCCTAACTTGAGTCTATGACATTATTTATTTTATTTATTAATTAATTTGCGAGAATATTTTACATATAATATTATATGGTTTCCGAATTGGGGGGGGGGGGGGGGCGCTAAAAAGGTATTGTGCCCCGGGCGCGAGTTAAGCTCGCTACGCCACTGAGTACGGGGTAGACCAATTTACTGAATAAAATTGAGATACGTAGGCGAGGTAGAAATCGATGTCACGCGGGCCGCAGCAAATTGATGAAGCAAGGTCGCTTTCCATCCACAAGTGGCGATTTACAAGGAAATTATGGAACGGGGATTTTTCAAGAAAAAACTAATAGGTCCAAGAATACAGTCAGCAGAAATGTAGATAAATGGCAGTACCGAGAGCCAGAAGTATGGTAAACAATAAAGTGGCTTCTAGAAGTGTCTGCTGCGAACAGGCGATATTCTTCTTTATGCCTGCAATAAATGTCATGTAATGGTAAGAAAAATTTTTTGGATAAAGAAGGGGTTGGTGAACGCAACAATTAAACAAAGCGAATCACCAGAAAATTTAAAACGATTCTTAATGCCAGAACTCATTCAATTTGTATATTACTCCGAACCGACTACCAATGGTTTAGATCCCACTATGGAGGTCATGAATTATAAGGATCCAAGTTTCATTCGTATCCAGCATACACAAATCTCAAGAATTGATACTGCATAAAGTCCTAATTGATATCGATGGGCAAGAATTTAATTTTGAAATCACTTACATAATTACATAAGAACGAAGTTTTCTTGTTCTCAGGTAACTCAGTGGCAGATCTAGGAATTATCCTAGTCGGGGCAAAAACTGTGAGAGTGCCGCCCCTTCAAACATTATAATGCCACTCCCATTGTCGCCACCCTATTGTCGCCGTCCGAGGTCAGTAGTGGAGCTGTCCTTTTAACACGATTTTGCCGCTCCCCTGACGTTGCCTCCCGGGGCAAATGCCCCGGCTTCCTTCCACCCCCCTATTCCCTAAATCCGGCTGTTCACATACGATATTCCGGCGACAAAAATCGCTAGCGTCATGCAGATGGAAAAGTTAAAGAAGGGTTTGCACGCGTTATTTCGGTGATTGTAAAAGCCTCGTTAACTCAGCTAGTTAGGGAGCATCCATAAATTATGTAGCATCATTTAGGTCTCCTCTGAACACTCCCTCCCCCCTCCCCACGTAGCCTGACGTGGTCTTTGCGTCTGCTGCCCCTCCCCACTTCATCGCGTGGCAGGTAACTTTTTTCCCTATTGATTCCAGAAGACATTCTGTACTGTTTTCTCTTGTCAGCCCTTCATAAATTACAATGGAGATAATTAAATGATGGAGATAAATATTCACATGCTGTTGTGTTTTCTTTACCTTATTTTAACGGTTTCGAATAATATGAATGAAAAGCTACGTTGCTTGGCTCTGAAACCCCCGTCCCCCACATAGCCCAACGATGCTGTCTACTCAACCCCTGTCCCCCCCTCTTTTCTAACCGAGCCACGTAGTTTATGGATCCATTTTTTCACTAGAATTCGTGTGTGCAGACTTGAAAACATTTATCGGCATGCCGATTTTTAGTACAGTGGCGTAGCTAGGGGGGGGGGGGCGGTGGAGGCGGTCCGCCCCGGGTGTCACCCGTTTGGGGGTGATACCCGCATTTCAAAATAGTAATCGAAATTAGTGTGACACAAAAAACAATAATAAACTTCTTTTATTCTTTGGTGCCGAAAAACGTCTGCTTTTATTGTTATGAATATTTGTTTTTAGGTTGATCTAGCGCTTTTTCAAATGCGATCCAGAGAACTGTGCTCATTCGTTATAGTAGAATATAATTTTTGGCAATACCGTGCGCTTAAACAAAGAGAGTATCGCTCTGTAGCTCCAGTAATAAAAAGAAATCGTTGATTGTTGTGCTTGCCGTACGTCACTGTTGTTTGGTTTGTTAGAAGCGGCGGTGGATATAATGTATGTTTTCTCGTATAAAAAGAGGAAGTATTAAAATTAAAGTTTATATCTAATTGGGAAAATCATGGTAATTAGACAGTTAAATTGTAAATCCTCGAAAATATTTAGAGAAAAATGTTAGATTTTCCTTTGGTAATGAAAACCAAGCGTATTTCGGAATACGCGTAGTCTGGGTTTCAAAATTGTTTTGCTTATTTGGAATTCCATTAGCTTTCAAGCTAAGATTTTACAAGTGCTTTGAAGTTTTTTCTAGTAATTTTTGAATTTATTATCTGACAGATTCGTGATGTACAAACTGACTACATTTCGCGTTATCCGATTTACACTCTGCGTACCTGCCTATTATCGACAGTGCACCTATTCGACATGAGATCGTATAATGTTCGAATTTATGCTAATAAAAACTGTGTATTAAACTAGCAATACTGTCAGGTTTCAAATCAATCCGAATGGGTCCAAGTGTTCGTTGATGGTATAGACCGTCGTTGGTAATCAGTTTTTGTAGAGCATGTGTTTAAAACAATCGGAACCGTAACTCAGAGCTGCCGATTCTACGGATTTATCCGTGGATCTACGGATTTTTATTAAAGTTAGGTTTTTCGGATTTTGTTAAAATATCTACGGATTTTTGCTACTTTTTTCTTATTTGTTGATTTTTCCTTATATTTGTGTTTTGTTAAACTATGAGGGTATTGTAAGCTACCTTACTCTCTATTTTAGATATTCAGTCAAAATCCAACGAAGTTTGAGTTTAACATTCAGTACAAGATACCATAGTTGAAATCGAGATAACAACACTTTAAGTTCAGAAAAGTAAATAAACAACACATAACAACCATAAATAAGAAGTTTCTAACAAAATATAAACCATAAACTTACCTAAATGAGCGTAATCCATAATAATCCTGGAGTAAAATACACAGGTTTGTTTACACAACCCTAATATTCCGCTAAATTAAACACTGTAAAGCACTCTAATAATTATAATTTCACCATTTGATATTAAATTCACTAATAACTCGCAGTTTCAGACCAATTTAAAGCAGTAAATATGATTTTAAAGCATCTCCACATGGAGTGGAGCTTAATATTTAGTTTCAGCACATCTAAACAGTTTCAGAGCTTTAAAAGTAAATGTAATCAAGTAAAATAACCGGACAGTTAATATCCTTTAAGTTTCCGATAACCATCAACTAATAAAAAGAAGATATAAGTAAATAAAAGTCCACTTTGTGATGGCGTCATAGCAACGAACTTGTAAATTAATTTCTTTCTGGCTAACATGTTTCACGAACTAAAAACTTTTCTAAAGTACTTAAATTAAATAAAGGTTCGATTTAAAATTAGTTTTAGGCCACAATAGACTTTAAATAAAAAGTGAAGTTTCGGTTGCACAATCTAGGAAAACAGTAAATTTTAGAAATTCTATAACTTCGGATAGCCTTAACCGATTTAAAAGATTTTAACACCACTGGACTCAGCAAAGGCTGGGGAACACGTTGAAAATAATATTAACTTGAGGTTTTAAAGTTTTGCAAATCCAGATTTCGCATGTGACGTATGATGACGTATCGCAATACTCGAAACAAATGTGCTTTTAAATTAACCAACTTTCAAAATTCATTTTCACCGGTCTGGAAGCTCTAAAAACAAAACCAATCACATCACTACACTTGTATCATTACGCTCTTCATCTTGTGATTTTCTGGTAGCACTCAGTTAACAGATTCTTTTTCTAGATAGACTATTGTCTAGGTCAGTAGGCCATTTTGATAAAAGTTAGCCATGACAGGATTGGAGGGCAGTCCAACAGTACGGTTTGAGGAGACCACATGTATCTCATGTGGTCTTAAGTTTGAGAAAGCCCGGGGTCGCGGTGGCTTATGGGTAGGCTGGAGTAGAGGAGTATGGCGTACCGACGCCATTGGTAAAAAGGCGGGGCAGTATCAAAATTCTAAAACTTTCCGACATGTGTTCATCTTAACTTTCAATTTCATTCGGGGTGGTGCGGTCTGTTCTGTTTCATGACTTGTGATCTTCGGCAAATGATTTTCTCCGATCGCCATTGCTAACTGTGACTTTTGTAAATTCTGTGAAAATTTTTGAGAATATATTCTTCAGTAATCCGGATTCAGACTTTCATTTCTACTTTAGTACCTTTCTTACAGGAGGTTAATCTGTAAGTGGCGGCCGCGTTAATCAGTACAGTTAGCATTCTACAAGGTTTTACACGGTTACAGAACTTTTTCCGAACTTTGACAACATTTTGGAGGACTTCAAGCTTAGGTGTACAAGCCGATACCGAACCCGTATCACGCTTGCCCCTAACAGTATAGTGTTAAAGTTTTACAGAATTGTCAATAATTGTGAATCCTTTCTTTGCAACAGCTCGTGTGAACCAACAATTGACATGAAATAAAGCTCATATTTTGTTTGATTATACATTTTATAGATCTTATACCGTAGTACAGAATTATCGGCGCACTCTTTATGCACGGTGAGACGCTCGTTGCCACTGCTTTTTAACATTTCCTGTTACAGAGCATATGCTAAAATTAATGTCATCAATGAAAATGTATGGTCCCTTTTCTTAAAAAAAGAGTAGGCACAAAAGCAGCAGTGATGAAATTGAGGGTGTATAAGACATTTCTTATTTTCAAAGTAAAATACTATTTTTATTTCCAATTTTTAAGACCTGGAAATAAAAAGAATTCTTAAATTTGTCTCTCTCTTCAATAATTATTATTTCAGTCTTTTAGTTAGCGACTCTCCGGATTTTTGTACCCAATCTACCAGTGGCGGATCCAGGGGGCAGGGGGGGCTAGGGGGTTGGAGCCTGGAGCTCCCCCCTCCAAAAGCACCAAGGTCACCCCCGACGACATGGATTTTGGGGACTTTTATTTTTTTGCTCTGCTGTTTGTATGAGGGTACCAATCTGGAATAATGAGAAAATGAAATGTAAGTTGTTAAACTATGTAAATAGAACTGAAAAAAATGAAACGTGAATTGTCATAAAATGCAAACATCTTGGCTGTGTGGCTGATAAGGCCGAAAGCCATTTAAATAAATAAAAAGTCGTAACTGCGTATCTTGCTAACGAAATCGCACATTAGTAGCTAAGCCTTAAATTCTAGGTTCATGTAAGTTTGCTATGCTTTCTGCTGATCGAGACTATGCAAATCTGATCGCGATGAAATAAATAAGCGGATTATCTATGAATTTTCCATAGTTAATTTAGACAAGAAGAAAATTTGTACTATGGGTAACCTCTCTGTCAAATCCAGGTGTATTCCTTAAATCGACAAGGATGTCGAACTTTTGTTCCTGATCAAACCGAACGAACATTCAAGCCGTTTACATTTTTATTTATATGCTACAGAGCGGCGCTAGAAATGTAAATTTACACGTGAAGACGGTCTTCAGTACCTACAATGTCATATTTAGAAGTCTGTAGCTACGTGTATCTTAGGCGTATAGTAAAATACTTTACTTGTGAAGTACTTCATGTAAAGACGGCAAGATATCGCAAAGGCATGTTCTTATATTACCTAAGCCGTTTTTAAAAAAATTGCGTTGTTTTTATATTGCATTTATTGTTCTGTTTCTATGAAGGAACTTAATGTGGAGTTGCTTCTCTGACTATACAGTCTCTCCCAGGGTCTCTCGACTTGTGGGACCCGGATTCTGGGTTTGAGCCGATGGAACCCCATCTGGGTCTGGATTTGCTTCTACTTGGATCAAGCCACTTCTGTTAACTTTCCTCTCGATATCCCTTGTGAAGTCATTTAAATACAATCTATGATAACGTTTCAACAACAAATGATTAGGTAGTTTTCGATTTTTTAAAATTTTTTCGCGAAATATTATGGTCGCCCTATAGTTACACTGGCAAAAATTAGAATCTCAACATGCATACAGGAATGGTAGAATTTTAGGAAACTTTGAAGATATATCCAGGGCTCTACCTAGAAGAAATGATAACAAATGGAAATGGATCAGGCTAAGTTATTACCTTTAGATACAGTTTTCAGTAAGAAATGCGTCCAACTTGAGCACCAATACATTCGTGGATCCTTGCCGACATTGAATCAACATGTGTTTTGAATGTCTTCTTGGGGTATTTCTCTTTACGCCTGCATGTCTTTTGCAGTCAGTTGTTGCGCAGTTTGTGCTGGGTCACCATGTGATCAAATGTGTCTACTCCTGGTATCCCAGACATACTTTATTGGGAAAAATCTGGGGACTGTGCTGTTCAAATTGTGATCGAAACTCCTTGCAAGGCTTGTGTAACGATGGCCGCAATGTGAGGACGGTCATTATCTTGTTGTAAGATGCGACTTGAATGGTGAAAATGAAGGGTATCACAATACGATGCAGTACCCTGTCAACATAGTGGTGGGCTGTCATTGTGCCATCAACAATAGCCGACGCAGTCATGCATTCGAAACTGATTGCCGCCAAAAAAAATGACACCGGCGACTGCACTTGTGTGATGTTCTGAAATCACAGCAGATAAGCCGTTTTCCAATACGCCTTCGAACATGTCGTGAATTATCACTTTGCCACAGACAGAATCGAGACTCTGTCTCTAAACACAAATGTACGCCATTCACCTGTCCTTTTGTGTTTTGCATTACGCCAGGTTAGATGATGCTGGCAATGAAATCAGATTAATGGTCAGAGGGTCAGAGAGTGTACTCCAGCTTGAAGCAATTGGTTTTCAATCGTCCAAGGAGGGGGGTGACTCTCTCTGTAACCACTGCTTGGATCTGGCCTGCAGTCAACCATTTGCCAGCAGCATCCACCCACACAATTTGGCGGTCTTCACGTGCAGTTATCCATCTGTATAGACCTGGAGTATTAGAGCTTTCTTTTATCACTGGGTAACAAGTCTGTATACTGACAATGCACTACGGCCAATCCTTTGGGAGATTTCACGACATGATGTACCTTTTTAAAACACGTCGATTCTCCGACCTCTCTCACAGTTAGACATTTGAGTGTAGAGAGTTGTCACTCTTCGTCTGAGCATACTTAGCCAATAAGAACTCGTGGACAACAAAGTGTCATGTTACACCACACTATACGCCACTAGTACGTTAAAAAATAACAATTTACATAATAGATAGCACCGTAATTCTCATATTATTACATGTAAAACTTTCAATTTTAAATCATGTGGGCATACTTGAGGCCAAATTTCATTCATTTATCACAACACCGTCTAGGTGCTGGGATTTTAATTTGCGCCAGTGTGTGTATCAGTTGCTAGGTGTAAAGGTCGAGCTCTACTTTGACAATACTGGTCTGTACCGTCACCGCAACTACAGTCGGCCGATTGGCAGCTCGCCCCCTCGCGTCCACAATTTTCTATAGCTCGGCCGTGTTCCTACCCGGTCTTTAATCTCCTTTAACGTTTTCAAGTGATTGTTACAGGTAGGGGATCACAGGTAGGTTTGACACCCTAATTTATTATACTGTACTTTATTTTGCACAGTTTTGGTACGAAAGTACATTAAAATACTTTTTTATCTGACTCACGCAATCACCTATCTGGTTGATCTTTTAGGTACAAAATAGAATCCCAGCGTAGTATTAACAAATCATTATCACACTGTACCGGAATGAAAGATTCTCGCATATTTCAACGCAATCGCAATGAAATGTCAATCACTTCGCACTTGACGTGTTTGTTTTGCTTGAGGTTCTTTTCGATTCAACAGTATTTTTTTCTTTTCTTTTTTTACTAAAGAACGATGTTATAACATATTTTAATTTAAATTTAGGTCGTAAAGATTATGTATAATAAATGTAATAATTTCATGTTATCTCAAAGTTCTAGTCTCAGATTTTCTTATTAGGAAACTCGCAGTGCACCTATATCGTAGTCACCTAACTTCGAAAGGAGACCTACAGATTAACGTGAAATTCGAACACGGAGCGTCCTAGAATCCTTGTATTAACAGATAAAAGCATTGCCAGAGGTAAATGTTAATTTTTAGGTCCGCAAAAATTACAGTCGAGTCCGAGATTTGAAACGGCACCTTCATTATCCAAATAGCACGCAGTCATTTGAGTCACTAGTCCGAATGTAGGTGTAATGAAAAATAAGTTTGCAAACATGATGCAATGAACATTCTTTTTTTCTATACCATCTATTTTTGCTATCAATAAACACGAATCAACATATTTGTGTTTGAATACATATTTTTTCAGTACTTCTAGATTAGTCTGGAGTATGGTTACAGCGTGCGATTCGGGTGTGGAAGGTCCCCGTTAAAAATGTAGATCTCGGCTGCAATTTTTGTGGGTCTTAAAATTGATCTTCAACTCTCGCAAAGTTTTGATTTTTTAATGCGAAGATGCTAGAACAATTCCTACATGTTAAGAACATCTTATGAACATGGATGAAAAAAAGACACTTGTTTTAAGACCAACAATAACATGAAAACAACATTTGGTCGTAAGGGAAGGGAAATTTCCGAACTCTCTCTGTGAGCTTCTCCACATCCAGCAGACTGACACTGGTCCACACCGTCAAAACATAAACCAATTCAATGATGGCCGGGTGTTGGACGACATGCCGTGTCCTTTGGACAAACTTCGATCGAGTGAGCGCCAATATTAAGAAACGTGTCGGTGCGGAACAGTATCAGGCAAGTGAGGCCAAATTTTCATA
This sequence comes from Vandiemenella viatica, assembly GCA_031002005.1. Lineage (NCBI taxonomy): Eukaryota > Metazoa > Arthropoda > Insecta > Orthoptera > Morabidae > Vandiemenella > Vandiemenella viatica. The sequence goes on from CM061914.1 coordinate 79,523,083, forward strand.
GGAGTTAAAATTAATCTAAAACCACTTTGGATCACCAGTGATCAACACGTGGCTAAAATCGTGCCATATTGATTATTGAACATGAAGTAAATCAAATTTTTAATTTTGAAAATGTGATTTACGGGTTTGCAGCTGTTAAAGCTAGAAAGAGGGGATTGTGAAAGCAATTGTTTTTATTTTATTTGTATATCTTTTCAATATTGTTAATATTACAATTTATTAACTATTATTTTTAAATAACAATAAATTGTTATTAAATTATGTTTTATTAATATCATATTTTACACTTACAAGATGATATATTATACTCAATTTTGGATTTAAGTTTTCAAGGGGTGACACCATCGATATCCGCCCCGGGTGTCACCCACGCTAGCTACGCCACTGTTTTAGCACAGAGGTTTTTGGGTTCGAGATGCATGAGAGATGCATTGTTCAATTTCCTTTTGAGCATCCAGAGTTTTTTTTTTTTAAATGGCACATACGTTGTAATAACATCAATATTTCGAATTAATTTAAATTAATATTGCGGTTTTTCTATAATATTTTAACAATATGGGATGAAAAATCAAAGAAATCTGTGGGGGAATCGTTAATTCTAAACTTTAATAAATTGACACAGTCAAAAAATTCAAAACTTTATTTTCAGCTAGTAATTAAAAACGAGTATGACATGACTATTAGAAACTAAACTAAACAAGAAAACTACACTACACACTTACCGAAAGTAGAAGAGAGCTGCAATTCCATGTTCAAAATCAACACAACCTTCTGTATTCTCAATTCCGCAGCAGACTAAGTTTTCTGGCAATGGCTGAAATCTGTCTACGCACACGCTTAGGTTACCTTCGCTTGGCGGACATTTTCGCCATGGTATTTTGTCACTGAATGCTTTCGTGCTATATATTAAAGTTGCTGTCATCGTTGCAGAATTTATAACCGTTTGCGTAAAAATCAAAAGCAGCATTGAATAACCGATACCTGTAATGTATATAGAAAAGTACTGTAAGCATTCTGGTCAGTTGATATATAGGTGGCAAACTTCTTTAAAATCCACGAAATGCATACACAATCTACGGAGAAAAGCTATCTATCTGTATAAAACACTGGTTTTGGTTACGATGTAGGGGAGAACGGGGAGGGTTCGGACAGTGGGAGACTCTGGACATTACTAAATTTCATACAAGGAGAAAGATAGTTGGCAATCCTGCTGCTTGTTTTGGTAAGTCATTAGTTGCTTTTTTATGGCCAATTCCAACAATCAGGCTGTGACAATCCGCATTCTTTCTTATCCCGACCATTTTTCTGATTTTGTGTATTCTGATGTAAGTTTTGGTGCTCCATTCGGAAGGTATGGATTTGGAGAGTATTCAGATAGGAATGAGCAAATATTTTTTGTGGAAACTAAGTTAGGTAATGAACACAATAAACCAGAACTGATTCTACTACTGCCCATATTAAGGTCGGGCCACACTAGACCGCACCGCACCTGGCCCGCACCGCACCGTCACTCGGCCGTGTGTCGGCTCGCCCCCTTCGCGTCCACACTGGTCCGTAGCACGGCCGTGTGACGGACGTAGGGATAAAACGATACGAGTAAATAAAAGTACTTACTCGATACATTCCTTCCGATACTAAGTACTTTTTGTATCGATACTTTAAAAATAAGTATCAAGAAAGTATCGGTCAAAAGTACTCGTATCGGTGTGTACACCAATATCACGAATATCATTATTTCATTTAATACGTTAATTGATACATTAAACGCTCATCTACACTGTAAAGAATATTTTTTTGGTTGTCATTATTGCATTTTTTCAACAAATTCTTTTTCCAAGTTTGTGTTGTTGGCAAACTTGTGTGTCTATGCCCAGCCGAAAGAAAAAAAGAAAATTCTCTGCCAAAAAAATACAGATCGATAGTGGAGTTCCTGAGGGATATACTAAAAAATTTATTCATGACGTTGTTGGAATTCACTATATTATATGACTGATAGATTTTTAGATATGTCAAAAATTGCTATGCAGCTTTTACTCGATGCTACAGATAGACCTGAATTGGTGACTGGACAAGAAATTGAAACAGGTAATCCCCTTGTTACAACCATTCGAATTTGTCACAAGAGAATCTTCAGGCCAGAATTATGTTACCTTATCCAAAATCATACCCATGATTAATTGTCTGACGTCGCAGCTAACAAAATTTTCATCAATAGAATGTGTCACTCAGCTGCAAACAAACCTAGTGGCTGAATGTTTAAAAAAAGATTTGGTCTCATTTAATTTAACACCCTTGCACCTTTGTGAACAATTTTAGACCCTCGTTTCAAAAACATCAATTTTCAAGAGGCAAGTGCATGTGGGAGGGCTGATACAAAAATTAAATAATATTATCAAAGAAGATCCGACAATGTCAACCAGTGGATCTGAAGAAGAAGCAACCCACGAAGATTTTGATTTTTGTTGCACCACTAACAACTTGCAGTTGGCCAAAGCGGCGCCGTGCTAACTCAAAAGTCGATGAAGTTTCAATTTATTTGGTTAATCCAGTCTGCGCTTTAAAAGCCAACACATTAGAGGAATGGGAGGAATTAAAACCCGTGTTTCCATGCTTATACAAACAAGCCCGAATTTATTTAAACATTGTCGGTACCTCTGTACCCTGTTAAAGGATTTTTTTTTCAAAGCTGGTGCAACAATGACTACTTCCAGAAATCGTCTAACAGGCAAACAGAAAAACAAATATTTTTGGGGAACACTAAAAAAAACCTTTTTCATAAATTTAGTTTTATTTTGTCCTAGTCGTTATTAGTCCTGTAACGATCAGTAAGGTGAAAATGTAATAAATATCTTTCGTCAAATAAATATATATTTTTCTATCAATAAAGACTATCAATACTTATTATATACAGTTTTTTATTTATTACAAATTTCACTACGGAAAATCAATCGATACGAGTAAGTATCGACACTTTTCAATGGATACCAAATAAGTATCGATGCTTTACCACCGATACTGTATCGAGTAAAAGTATCGATACCTCAGCGGTATCGTTTTATCGCTAGACGGACGGGTTCCTACTCCGTCTCCTTTAACGTATACACTTGACTGTTTCACGGAATTAATGTTAAAAAATTACCTTAAAAGTGATTTCGGTATCGTAGCTGCGGCTACCACCCGTACTTTATTATAGAGTACTGTACTTTATAATCTACGAAGGTAATAAAGTACGTTAAAATATTTTTTTGTGTGTGACTCGTGTTATCTCCTAATTGTTTGATCTCTTATGCACAAAAATAGTATTCCAAAACTGTTTTAACAAATGTCCGTCACACTGTATTGAAAGATTTTCGTGTAATTCTAAATAGTCACGATTAAATGTCAAGCGTCACTCACTTCACATTTAACGTGTTTGTTTTGGTTGAGGTTTCATTTCGAGTCACTCATTATTTTTTTTAATAAAAAAGAATAAGATTATTATACATTTTTATTTTAATGCAGACCGCAAAGATTCCGTAAAATAATAATAATTTCATGTGATCTAAAAATTGCAGTCACGGAGTTAAATTATCAGCTGCGCAGTACACCTCTATCGTTGCCACCTAATTTGAAAAGGAAAACTACAGATTAACGTGAAATTCGTAACACGGAGCGTCTTAGCATTTTAGCATTAACAAATCAAAGCTTTTCCACAGGTGAAAGTCAATTTTACGATCCATAAAAATTACAGCTGAGGCAGGGATTTGAACCAGGGACTTTAATTTCCCCAATCGTACGCCATAACCTTCTGAGACAAGAGACAAATCTGGTTATAATCAAAAATTATTATTCAAACCTAATAAAATAAACTTAGACTCTACTTATAATTTATTTTTGCCATGCCAAAACACAAATGTACTTTATTATATGATTGAATACATATTTTCCAGTACTTGTAGATTCAGATGCTTGCGGCGAGTGATTTGGGTACGGAAGGTCCCCGGTTCAAAATCCGGATCTCTGATGCAATTTTTATAGGCCTTAAAATCGACTTTCACCACTGGCAAAGATTTGATTTGTTTATGCGAACATGCAAGGCTCTTAACTACATTTTACGAATATCTGATGAACCTGAAGTGAGGCTGAAAAAAAAGGACACACTTCTAAAGCAATCAGTAACGTTAAAACAATATTTAGTCGTAAAGGACCGGAAATTTCCGAACTCTTTCTATACAGTTCTCCATAACGACCAGCCCGACACCGGGCCGCACCGTCAAAATACAGGGCGTTCGCCGGGAAACGCAACCCACTGTTAGCGCTACAAGGAAGAAACTGCTCTCGGCGAGCGAGCGGTCAGTTTCCGGCATTGTTCGACCGTCGGCCGCGGACTATTTCATAATAATTACGCTTCATAAACTTCATAAACTTGTGTGCTAAGCATTTAAATGTGACGTAATTCATTAGCTTACCTTATAAAAGATGCTGGAAGTGTTGACCCTCTTGTGTAATGCACATTTCACATCTTCTGAACATATTTCGAGACACACGCTGCCCTAACTGACTTAATGATTTTTTGGGTGACTGTTCTAGTCGAAAAGCGATATCGTCAATTTTCTCCTCTGTGAGAATACGGTTGACCGACAGTCTCTTTTTGTTAAAAAATGAACCCGTTTCTCTTACTTTTTTAACCAGACGCAGAATTGTTGATTTAGCTGGCAGTAAAGCGCCAGGAAATTCGCGACGAAATTTACTGCGACACTTTTTAAACGACTTCTTCTTCACAAATGTATCGTAGAGAAATATTCTTTGTTGCAAACTGTAACGTACCATAATTTTACTCACACTCAAACACGGTACAGATTAATAAGAGTATGAAGCCCCAAACCAGCCAAACCGCAAAGAAACGTTTATTCACAACACTGATTAATAAGAGACTGAAGTCACAAACTATCTACAATGCAAAGAAACCGTTCTTAACAATGTAAGGGTCACTGCACTGCACTGTTGGGGCAGCGGAGGTGTTAAACAGTGCGGTGATTCACGGTGCCGTGTGGCGGGAGCTGCTGGCTGGACTGACCGAGCAAGTTGCCGACGGCAACAGACTGGGAGGGTAGCGTTTTCCGGCGAACGCCCTGTATAAACCAAATTTATCCGGGCCAACACACAGCCGAGTGTCGGCCGACACGCGGTGTCGTTTGAACTCACTTCAATCGAGTGAGCGACAACAATAAGAAAAGTGACTGTGCAGTGCGGTCTAGTGTGGCCCCACCTACATTAAAATGTACGTTTTTCTTGTGATCGCTGTATGGCAGAGATCGGACAGTCTGTCAGAAATCTCCCCATTATATATCTGAAGTTTTTTCCTTCTATTTAATCTCTCCCCATTTCTGTTATTTAAGTTTGGTTTTAGAGAATGGTGAGGTATTACAAAAAGAGGACGGATAGTACCTTTTGTGCTGCCACAATGGAAAATGCAGTTAGCAAAGTCCTAGAAAGGTGAGCATCGATTAGAAAAACTGCTTATAAATACCACATTAAGATATCAACACTTCTTGACTGCATAAAAAGAACAAAGAAGAATCTAGAAAATGTTAACTATTCCACAGACTTAAAAAAAGTCAAATTTTGACACCTTGCATGGAGGATTATCTTCTAAAAATCAGCAAAATGTTACATGGATTGACACCATCCTGTGCAAAACGCCTGGCATATGAATATGGTGTAAAAAATAACTTGTCTGTACACGAAAATTGGAATGTGAGTCGATCCGCATCTCGAGATTGGTAATTCATCGGCTTCCTTCACTTTCCAACAGGACACCTGAACCATCAAGTTTAGCAAGAATGACTAGCTTTAACGCAAATAACTTAAAAGTTTTTCAGGTCAAGTTGGAAGAGGTCTTGAAATGTTATGCGTTTGAGCCTCATGAACTTTATAATTTGCGGGTTATGACTGTTCCTGGAGTGCCTAAATTTTGTCCCAGAAAGGCCAATGCCAAGTCAGCCAAATTATAGTAAATGTTCTATTGACAATAAGATATTGTTGTTGATGGACAATCTGGAAACCCATCTTTCTATTGAAGCTCTTGATTACTGTAAAAGTAATGGCATTTGTGTCCTTACTTTTACTCCCCTTGTAGCACAAATAAGTTGCAACCCCTGGAAACTTGCATTTATAGGATAAATCATTCTGAGCAACCCCTCAGCATTTATTATTTTCCCACCATATGCTATTTAGCCTGGGACAAGTCTGCTACTTCGTCAAACATCAAAAATGGATTTGAATCCACTGGCATTGTGCCATTCCATCAATTGAAACAAATCCATCTGATGGGCGTTTGAAGGATGGTTGCCACAAAAATGAGAAGTTGGATTTTGCAACAACCTCTACGTGCAAATCCTTGCACTGCTCCCCCAACTCGATCTACATTATGTCTCCCTCAACTAGCATTGAAAATATTCAACCTTTTCCAAAAGCTAAAAAAAGAAAAGCTGTAAACCAAGGTCATAAGGGAGGACGTTGCACGATTTCCATAGACATCCCACAAAAATGAAATTGCTGCCTCGAAAGAAAAGTGTAAAATGATTTCCGGAACAGAAGCTAAGCCTATTAAAAACTGTTTGAAACTTCACCCAGAAAAGAAGCTACAGCTCATCCCTCAGCATCCAGCAATCATGATCACATGAATGCAAAGCAAACAAGCAACTCATTGTCTGAAAGTGAATCAGACAGTGTTCTTTCAAATACTGGTGAGTCATCTGATGGGGAATGGGAGGAAGGTATTCCTTTTGTACAAGATAATAGTAGTGTTCCTGTTGATTCCTACACAGTTGTGGGAAGTCAACGTCAAGTGGATGATGATACGTAGCAAGAATTGAAGAAGAAGACTTGGGAGGTTACATAGTAAGGTTTCTAAAAAGAAAGAACTTATCATACACATTTACTTTGTCTGATAAAGAGACATTCTTTGTGCCATAAGACGTGATGTTTAAACTTCCCTCTGCTCAAACGGACACTAGTGATTTTTTTGTAGTAGTAACAACTTTTTCTTCTAAAAATAAAGCCACTACTAAGTGTTTTTTAAGTTTGTGATGCTTATTTTGTGATTTTTATTAATAAAGGCAACTTTTTAATCTTGTATTAGTGTGTCCAGATTCTCCCCCTAACCTGTCCACATATCGAGAGATTTCGGACAATTTTCAAATTTTTTTAAAAAATTATTTGTGTAAAAACTAAAATCATTTTACTCATAACCTATTAAAATTAAGAAATTTTAATCCTTTGAGATTGAAAATAATTAAAATTTGAAATATTAATTTTAAATTAAAGTTATAATTCGTAATTAAAAAAAAAACTGTCAGAAACCTCCCCGCTCTCCCCTACCGATGTTGTCTTACTCTGACGTCACGCTTCCCTCCTCCTCTGCCCAACCAACAGCGTCCATAGATGATGGCCTTTTGAAGGAAGCATCCTGGCATTCACCAAGAGTGATTTGGGGAAACCATGGAAAACCCAAATCTGGATACCCGGACGGGGATTTGAACCACCGTCCTCCCGAATGCGAGGCCAGAACGCTAACTGTTGTATTTAGCTACGCATCTACGAGCAAATCAGCTTTCAGCATACTAAAAGAAAATATGTATTACGAAAAATCAACATATTAATTATTATTTGCTTTTTCGTAATTGAAATTCGTTCGATGTATATTTTTCTTATTCTCTCTGTACATCGATGCTGTTGTTACAGTAAGCTAAGAAACTTCTACATTACATCTTTTACAAGACTATGAGCGTTATATGATGAAAATTGTACTTAGCGAAGAAACGAATTGCTAAAATACTGCATTCAACACGTCATTTTATAATAATAATTGATAAAATTGTGATGGAGTGCCAGCTCCGGTGGCAAACCTCCCTACACACCCCTCTTCCTCCTTTCTTCTTCCAACCTACTTTTGCCCTCTACTTCAAATTCCTTCAGTGTTTCCGGTACCTTACATCTTTTCCTATGAAAGAAAATTTTCCCACACCCTTATGCCTGAAATCAAGTGCCAGCTTGTGGTCATGGTCAACCTTACCCTTCCAAGCACCTCTCTTAATTTTCCCACCAATATCTTTCCACGCTTCATCACCAGTATAGGCCTTGTACACTCCCATGACTCTCTTCACTCTCCTTCTATTCTCCAAGCAATCTCACTCCAGCTCGTTTATCATATTAGTTACAGATTGTGTTCTGCGGTAATTTCCAAAGACAAATCTGGCAGCCCTCCTCTGCACCCCCTTCGATGCAGATATTTTAAATCACTATTATGATATACTTGAACAAATAATTTGCAGAAACACTTATATAAAAGTATGTACTGTGTTTAAATTAATATATTAATTATTAGTTGCTTTTATTACTGAAGTCGCTATATCAGAAATATGTAAATATTTCCAGTAGTTCAAAATTAGATCACATTACAGTGAATTTATTCGCACATGGGTAAAAGAATCTATGAATTTTGAAGAGCAATATTGGTTATGTCGATATGTAGGCAGAACCAGAATGACAACTGACACAATTTTTTACAGAATAATTCACAATAAATTTAGTTTTATAAATAATTTAAGCAGCTTTTATAAGCTCCAAGTTACTGAAGTTACTATACGGATGGAAGTAGTTCCCATTTTTATCGTGCTGAATGAGAGCTGGATAAGAATAAAAACCAATATCACGTGCTATAGCATAAGTTTTTGGTATTTCTAATTTATTTTTAATATCAATGGCTCCCTAATTCCAACATCATTAATACAGTAGAAGTTCCATCTGTATTGCTGTGTAAGCTACAACAGAAATATGTACAAATTACAAAATTAGGTTATGAGGATTACATATCAACAATACTATTTATCTAGGCAACCACAAAGAAATGAACTGCCAGAACATTCTTTTCACCAATCATTTTTATTGGGCTGAGAGGCATATTTAATGTCCTAATAATTCATGTTGTCAATTCGAAGTTTACTGTTACTGTCTGCCAGATTTTAATGTACCCCGTGATCATAGTTTGCTTTTGATAACAAACTTAACTGGGCAGGACACATAGGACAGGTGGTAGGAAAAGGTTTCAAAGTTCTGCACTTGTTGGAGAGAGTGATGAGGGGATGTACGAGAGAAGTCATGGAACTGGGTTACAAAACTTTGGTCAGACCATTTCTCGAATATGGTAGTGTAGTATGGGACCCTCATTTTACGTATAAAATACAGGAGTTGGAGAGGGTGCAAAAAAGGGCTGCTAGATTTGTTTCTGGAAATTATCGCAGAATGCAATCAGTGACAGATATGATAAAGGAGCTGGAATGGGATTCATTGAAAGACAGGAGGAGTATGAGGAGGGTCATGAGTCCACACCTCTTAATTGTTTTTTATACATACCTACAGTTTTATCTGATATCAATAGAAATTTATACACAAATACTTTAAATCAATCAGAAAAGGCAGTCTACATTTGATATACAAGAGGCCCAATCCCTCTTCCCCTTTACTCCCACCCCTTTTAATTTCCAATGTTCTTTACAAAAATCCACAGTTTTAAGTCCCGTCAAAATCAATTAAGCTATTTTTAGGTCATGGTATAATATTTATAAAATAAATATGTCGTAATGTCTCAACATGTACTTCAGATTTCAACTTGGATCCCAAGCTTTCACGTTGTGAAAACCAATTAAAAATCTATATTTTCTGTGTGATGCCGGAGCAAACACATATATTCCAGAGACAGATTTCTGTATGTGGTATGTATTAATGCCCAGATGTTACATGTTTCGGTTATTGACCAGCAGCTTTAACAGATGTTATGATACGATCAAAACATAGCCTTGGACCAAAATGTAAACTGACATTCCTTAACACAACACCCAATCACCCCCTTCTGGAAGTTGTTGTGGTATATAAAGACAGAATTCTTCTTTGAAAGCAAGCGCTTTAATCCCTGAGTTACCAGGAAGTTTGCAAAAAGGGAACTGCTGCGGCATATTTAAAATAATACCACTAAAAATCTAAAAATAAAATGATTGTTTAAAAAAACATAAAACCCGCCTTCAAAAAAAAAAGCACTAAAAATTTTAAAATAACTTTATACCTTGCTTAGGAGAAAGTAAATCTAAATCGACAATATTTTACATTACTGTCACTGAAATTTTTCCAATAATTAGTTATTTTTTGGAGTCGGTGCCAGCGAAAGCAAGAAAACAAAAAAAAAAAAAAAAAAAAAAAAAACACAATAATGAATAACAATAATACATAAAAAATCATGTTACTTCTTACCTACCATTAATGTTAGAAACATGTTTCAACAGAACTGAAACATACAGATGATACGCCGATATTATACTGTTAATCATTTACTGCATGATGTAGCCTACCAACTGACACTGTAGCGCCAGTGATATGCCTGGATGACCAATAAGGCCGAGCCACAGATTAAAATACTGTTAATTTGTTTCCCTAAGCTGTCTCCCGCAATAACACTATCTGCCTCACGACATGCAGTAAAATATTGGGGATTTTTGTTCGTACTCCCCGTTTCGCCTCTAACACCAAAAGAAGTTCAGTAATTCGATCTTCGCGATGTGACAGCTGGCACCGACTACAAAAATAACTAGTTAATGTAAAAATTTCAATGACGGTAGTGTAAAATATTGTCTATTTAGATTTACTTTCTCCTAAGCAAGGTATAAAGTTATTTTAAAATTTTAGTGCTTTTTTTTTTTGGCGGTTTTTATGTTTTTGAAAACAATTATTTTATTTATGAATTATAAACTTAATATTTTTTGTCTGAATTCTTTGAAATTAAACAATGTATTCTACTTAATGATATCAAAATCTATTCAGTACAAATATAAATCTGAGAGAGTTGTTTCATATGGATTTCTTTGTTATAGCATAAATGTATAATGCAAAAGTTGCAGACTAATTACGGTTTGGAAGTTTAGGATGTAAGCTAAATATTGTGGTATTTCCTATGATTGTACATGAACGGTGGACTGAACAATAATTGATAACCTGTTTGTTATCTGAAAAAAATAGGCGCCAAAGGTCACATTAAATGAAGGATAACGGCCACATGGAGGAAGGAATATATGGAGACGAAATAACGCCAAATCGGTGAAACCTCATAAAAAAAAACTCGTCTCCTACTGCGAATGCGCGACGGGTCCCAAAACATTGGGCTGTTTGCACTATGTATGCTGCTCAGAATATTTCATTTTCTAATATTCTTAAGTTTTCTATAATGCTAAGTTGTGCTGCTTATTGTTGCACAAACAGACGAGATAGGAAAAAACCTGGAATAGCGTTTCATAAGTAAGTCACATTGTAATTATCGTTCTTGAAGCATCTGACAGGTAACTGCAACATTAGGGCCATTCGCTATAAATTTATTCATTGCTCTCAATAGGATCATATCGTTCTCAAATTTTTGTTGTTGTAGTGTAGACAATTAGTATATGTTACTATTTTGTACCTGAAAAGCTAGCCTCATTGTAGACAAGTGTTGAAAATTTAATTTTAGCGGGTCATGTTTACACCGCGACACAGTGAATATGGTATTCTGCAAGTTTTACTCAAGTTTCAGTGTACAATGAAATTAATTGTACTGAAGGCATATGTTGAAATTAGTTGTGATATTTATGCTACGGGAACTATGAATCCTGATATCTTCAATGTTGTTGTTGCTAGAACTGTAGCTTAAATAGAATTTTGTGTGTTGAGGTGGGCAGCACTATTATGGCCATGGTGATGCTATTTGATGATTGATTCTCATGTAAATTGACGAAACTAATCAAAAATCGAGAGTAATTTTTTTATATCTCCCTTAGTTCTCTAGATATCAACTACCAAAAATTAGTTACAGGTGCCTTGTGCATTTGTTGACATTTTTATTCTGGTCCAGGCCGCATTTTAACCTAACCACAAGGATTAGTAAAAAAAATTAAACACCCAATCTGCAAGTGCAGCAAAATTATCTTTTGGTCCAGTCTGCATCATAACCTAACAAACTCAATTTGGAGACATTATATCTTGCGAACTAACTCTCGATTTGTATCGTCGTGATATATAAGAATTTATCATCAAATTTGACCTTGGGGGAATGTTTCTTCTGAATTTCAACCCAAAACACTTAACTTTTGAGACAGTATATCTCGAGAACTAAGCACGATATCAAAAAATATTATTCTTCATTTTTGATGTGTCTCGTCGAGTTACATAATAATCCATCATCAAATTGCTGTGCCACGGTTGTATTATGATTTCCTTGAGGTTTTAGAACCATTTCCCGTGTTTCTCCGGCCCAGAAATATGGCGGCCTCCCCCCCCCCCCCCCACTTCTCTCTATTTTTTTTATTTTTTTTCCATATGCAACATAGCCCAGCACCTAGTATCTAATCTGGGCCCTTATTTCCACTCTTTTACATTTACATGTATTTGTATCTTATATATATATATATATATATCATATTAATATATAAACAATGAATGAAAGAAAATTTTGATTCAATTTCCAATAACTATTACATCTACTATTATTAAACAGAATAGGTACCACACCACTACTAAATCTACTACTACTGCTTTTGTCCCTAATATTACTACTAACATTACTACTACTACTACTAATACTACTATTACCACCACCAACTGTCACAGCCGCACTTCGGTCCACTATTGTTCATTTTCTTGGTGTTGCGTGCGCTCCAAAGGCAGAGTCCCCTGGAACCGGCAGCAAAGTCAGCCGCCCAGGCCATCCAGGAAAACCAAGACGGCCCAGTTGTCGCTCAGAAGACGGCCTCTCTGGAGCACACTGAAGTTCCTCCGACGACTGATCATGCTCATTGTCGTAGGATATCTTCCGTCAATCCGATGTAATTGTGTTCTCCTCTTCTGCTATCTGTGTCCTTTGATTTCGCTCGGCATTTTTCCTTTTTATAAATCTCTCCTTCAAAAATTTTGAGGCTAGATCAGCTGCCTCATCCAGCAAATGCCACAAACTTTCGTCGCGCAGTATGTCAAATATTCTCCTACCTTGCAGCCGAGCTTGTTGGTGTTCTCTCAAACTGGCTGTTATTTCACACTCCCATACCACGTGCTCTGGCGTACTCTCTTCACTACATTCGCACCTGTCTGAGTCCACAATATTTCGACTTCGGAGCCAGCTATTGTATGGCCCGTGACCTGTAATGTAGTGTACCAATCCTCTACGGATGGGAACATATCATATCACTTGTTTCACTGTTGTTCCATTCTTGTTGCCATTCCGCCAATAGAAGCTTCCGAATGTGCATCTCCGATGTTGCTTCGCTGCCTACAATTTCTGCTACCTTATCTTGTTTCCCTTTTCTGAGCCAGTATATGGCACCTCGTTTTCTTACTTCAAGGTCCAGTGGCCATACACCAATGGCAACGGTTAATGAATTTGCTGCTACGGTTCTGAATGCTCCTGTCAATCTTAAAAGTATTCCTCGTTGGACACGTCTGACTCGCTGTTTTAGTTTTACTTTTCTTGGATGCTTTGCCCACACACTTGCTGAGTAGCCCACTAAAGAGGATAAAATTGCGTCATGGCCACTTCTCTCTACCCGGCAGGCCCAGATTACGAAGGGCCCGTAGCAAATGTGAAGAAGAAGCCCTTGATTTTTGTCGTTCGGAGGAAAAGACGCCGGCCCCCCCTAGGAGGGGGCGAGGTACCGCAGAAGGTACGAGGCCTGTAGCATTTGCTACCTCCTGCTACGTGGTTAATGCGGTACTGCTACTCGGTTTCACTCCAGTGTGTGGTGAAGGTCCCTTGCGTCGTCTGCATATATTCCTTCCTCCATGAACCGCCATTTCTTAACTTGAACAGATACAAACCAAAGATCACACTGCAATCTTTCGATTCTGTTGTTATTGTTGTTGACTATGTAACTTTAATTACGTATTTTATCAGTTTTATAAAAGACAATATGGTAAAATACAGGGAAAAAGTTTTAAAAAAATCCCGACATAGGTAAGTAGCTAGGATTGTGCAAACGTAGCGGTTTTTTGTTATTGGGAATTAATGTGGCGGGAAAAGCTGTATGCAATACTAAAAACTTCAGTATCTTTGCACTCGTGAAGGTAACTTCAATTATTAGAAACTAAACTCATTGTGTCTTATGCTGTAACAAAGAATATTATTTCTCATTTTACTGTCTTTCGTCTAAAACACGATATCGATGTCTATATCCCGCAAATGCAAAAATCCATGACAATGTCATACAGGCCAATTAGTATGACTTTAGCGGTAAATTAATACAGAGCTGATATGTGACCATATCAAAAAGGTTTGTGAGAAAATAATCTGGTTCGTAAATAGTCAACGTTTTTTAGAAGAGGATATTCAGTTGAATGAAAAGTAGTGCATGGAAGGGAAAAGATGACCATGACCACAAGCTGGCGCTCGATTTCAGGCACAAGGGTGTAGGAAGATTCTCTTTTTTAGGTAAGGGTGTCAGGGATTGGAATGAGTTACCAAGAGAAATGATGAATAATTTACCGAAAACCTTGAAAGAATTTAAAGATAAAATTTGTAGAGGGCAAATGTAGGTAGGTGCAGGATAGGGGGAAGATGGGTGTGTAGGGAAATTGCCACCGGAGCCTGTGCTCCATTGCAATTAAATTAAATTAAAATCTCAGTATGTCGATCACATACAGGATATTTTGAAGGAAATTTACACATAAAGCCACGTGGACAGTGTGTTCGAAAAGGCGTTTGACTGAGTGAACATTTATCTGGCTGATCTGCTGAAAGTAACTTGTTGGGTAAGTCTGAATTGGAAAGAAGTAAAGAATTAAGGTAGGAAATGCAGTATCAAAATGGGTACAACAAATAACAAGAAGGTCATTCAGTAGAGTATTTAAACTACTAGCGATCATGATTCTAATGAATAACAGTGTTAATGATTTACAAATCGTCAGGAGATGGCATAATATTACAAATATAAATAGCAAAATTAATCATTTCTTATGGCATCATTGGCCGAAATAGCCCCGGGGGTTTCTGCAGCCGATTCACATACAGTTGTTTCGCTTGCCCCAAATGAGCCTTTGTCGTAGCTAGCTAATCTATTCCAATCAGGTATAGAAGACCTACAGTTTAATGTGGAATCCGAACCACGGAAACGTTCTGGCGTATTTCACATTACACAGCAAACTGCGCTGAGGTGAAGGTCGGGATGAATGTGAACAGCTGCGAGGGCACATGACAGGGTTGTTAGCTGGGTAAGTCAATATGGAACGCAGATAACTGTCAAAAAGAATCAGCTTATTAGGTACGCAGAAAAATAGGTTATAAATTATTATAGGATGGAGATTTGTTGAAGATATAAAGTGTAAATATCTTTTTGACCGCCAGTCGTTGATACAACGGAACGTAATTTTTTAAGTAGCATGTCGCGAATAAAGATCGCTCAATCCTATATGTTGCCTCAGTTTTAGGTCTCCTGCTGGCGGTTGCTGAAACATCATGTTAACATCGTTTAAACCAATAAAAGAAGATTGCCAGAAGAATTCAACTTACCTGCAGCGACAGGAGTTATCATCCACACACGTAAGATGCCACATTTACCATACTGCCCAAGTATGAACTGCGCTAGCAGCATTGGGACACATATGAGCATTAATAAAATTAAAGAAGCAAGTAAGAAAGTAACTGTAAACAAAAAGAGTCATAATGTTAACAACAGAGACTAATATGTACAGTAACAGTAAAAGCACAAAATTTGTTAAGATATAACAATGTGGTAAGTGGCGGATTCAGGATTTTGGTTTGGGGAGGGCTTGAAAACAAAAATTACTAAGAGTAATTTGTTACTAATAAAAAAAAACACAAATTAAAGATTTCAACTTACCGCCACCTGTTTGAACTGCCAGGTTATGGAACTGGAGAATATCCAGGGGCAGCATTTGAAGGAATATTACGGTTGCCAGCAAATCATTTTCAGATGGGAATGTGAAATCGAAATCACCCTTGGAAAAGAAAAAAGACATAGCCAGAATTTTCAGCCATAAAAATTATTTCAGTAAATTATATTATTCAGTAAATTAGTCTTATCGTCTATATGACACTATTTAGTGCAAAAATTTCATCAAAATATTTTCTAAAAGATACCACTCGATCACCTCACACTTTGAGAGAACTTAATAAGTAAACAAATTGCTCATCTAGCAAAAAAGAGAGCAAATTCTAACATTCTATATATAGTACTTTATTGAAAACAAACAATTCTTTTACATAGGATTAGTTTTACCTGAATATGTTAACAAAATTTAAAGTGACTTAATTAAGAATTAGTGCTTAATTTCTTTTATTTGTAGATAAATGAATAAATAGGGCACGGTATAATTGGACAGAGACCCGCAAAGATAGTAAGACTACCTAAATGAAATACTGCACATAAGTACTGTTTAATATAAACAAAAGCAAAGTTTTTAAAGCTTTTGTTCCAAGAGCGACAAATGGACACTAGGGATAGCCTGCCCACCTACGTTAACTGAGCCGACAAACTCCTGTTCGCACAATAGAAGGGAAAGTGCAAGCTCAGGCCTTAACAATTTGGGACTGAACTCCTTTATTTGACAAAATTACATATTTTTGACATCTAAAAAATATTGTCATATAACTTTAAATATTGAATTTAGCATTTTCTATGTAAAAGTTACATAATTTTCTTCTTGATTAGCATCTTTTTTATTGTTTAGTAGTAGCGTATAACATTTTCTTAGTGTATTAATTAAATAGAGAAAAAATTGACATGAAATGAACGATCTTTCATTTTAAAATATTTGATGGTTCCCCAACGACTTTTGTTAGTGCTCAACATTAAAAATCGGGCCTCTTGTGTCAACACCTACGTAGCACTCGATTTCAGGCACAAGGGTGTGGGAAGATTATCTTTTTTAGGTAAGGATGTCAGGGACTGGAATAAGTTACCAAGAGAAATGATGAATAATTTACCGAAAACGTTGAAAGAATTTAAAGATAAAATTTGTAGAGGGCATATGTAGGTGAGTGCAGGATAGGGGAAAGATGGGGTTGTAGGGAAATTGCCATCGGAGCCTTGTGCTCCATTGCAATTAAAAATTAAATTAAATAGCTCGTCCCGTCCGTGTGGCAGACGTGTTCCCGCTCAGTCTTTAGTTTCCTTTAACGTTTTCACATAGTTGTTTCACGGAACTAACGTTCAGAAATCTCTGTAAAAGTGAATTGCTGGTCTCAGGATTTGATGAATAATGAAACGAAATTTTAAGAATGACATAATCTACGTTTTACGATCCTCGGATGAACCTAGAGGTGAAATTGAAGAAAAAAAATTACACTTTCTAAGGCAATCAGTAACACCAAAACAACATTTGGTCGTAAAGGGCCGGAAGTACGTCTACAGATTTTCCAAATCCATCAGGCCGACACCTAATCGCCAACGTCAAAAAGTAATTAAAACCAATACCAGATCCGGCCTTAACCATCTGGACGCCCCGGGCGAATCATGCATTTGGATCCCTTTTATTTTTTATTATAATTTAAAAAACGTATTTTGAATTTTGTTTCATATTTTTATTGAATTAATAGAATACTATAAACATATATTCATCATTAATAATAATAACATATTTTACACATTATTCTCTGAACAATGTACCTATGTTGTCTGTCAGTTATTCACGAAACATTTAATGAAAAAACGAAAATTAACAAATAACTAAAACCTTATTTTTCAGCAAATTCTCTGATATGACTGGCAATATCTAGTTTTTTTGCAACTTGATTTTCAATGGATAGAGAGGGCAAATTAGTTAATCTTGTTTAAGAATAGAAGACAGCAAGTACGTTTTTATCAACTTTAGTTTAGGAAAACTAAGTTCCCCATTTGCAACAGTCATTGGTATTGTTAACAGAATACGCAGCGATATCCAGGTGTTGGGACATAACTCCTGAAGCTTGTGCTTTGTTGCTTGACTGTCTCCGATATAGTGCTGGTGACTTAAAATTTCAACGCACAACAAATCTCCATCAATATCAGATTTAAAGTAGATCTTTAACTTTCCTTGCAGTAGGCGCTGAACGATGTGTCATTAGTTCTTCTTCTTATTATTATTATTTTTTTTTTCAATGTTAAACAAGAAATTCCACGTGGCAGAAAACTCTTACATATGTTGAAATCTTTCCGTCATAGCACGATGCATTAAAAAAATTGGCTTCAAACTTTATTTTGTATCAGTTATTGGACAGCCTCTTCGCCCGTCTACTTTTAATGCGTCATAATCGCGTTTGTGGTTTGAAAATTGGCTGCGTATCAAGTTCCGATGCTAATTCGTTTTTTGTTACAATAGCTTGTTCCAGACTTACTTGTCCTTGTTTGTCTATATGTTTTCAAATAAAAGCAACATTTAGCAAGCATTTCGGTAAAGTTGATTTTTAATTTAATTTAATTGCAATGGAGCACAGGCTCCGGTGGCAATTTCCCTACACACCCATCTTCCCCCTATCCTGCACCCACCTACATTTGCCCTCTACAAATTTTATCTTTAAATTCTTTCAAAGTTTTCGGTAAATTATTCATCATTTCTCTTGGTAACTCATTCCAATCCCTGACACCCTTACCTAAAAAAGAGAATCTCCCCACACCCTTGTGCCTGAAATCGAGTGCCAGCTTGTGGTCATGGTCGTCTTCTCCCTTCCATGAACTACTTTTCATACCTACTCCAATATCTTTCAATGCCTCATCGCCAGTATACCCCCTGTACACTCCCATGACCCCCCTCATCCTCCTCCTTTCTTGCAATGAATCCCATTCCAGCTCCTTTATCATATCCGTCACTGATTGCATTCTGCGATAATTTCCAGAAACAAATCTAGCAGCCCTTTTTTGCACACTCTCCAAACTCCTGTATTTGATACATGAAATGAGGGTCCCTTACTACACTACCATATTCGAGGAATGGTCTGACCAAAGTTTCGTAACCCAGTTCCTTTACTTGTCTTGTACATCCCCTCATCACTCTCTCCAACAAAGGAAGGATTTTGAAACCTTTTCCTACCACCTGTCCTATGTGTCCTTCCCAGTTAAGTTTGATATCAAAAGTAATTCCAAGATATTTACATTTCAAGTCTCCAGCAAGCAATTCTTTCCCCACCTTATATTCATAATTAACCTTTTGTTTTTTTTATTTGTGTATCTAATAAGCTGACTCTTCTTTGCATTTATCTACATTCTATGTTTATTAACCCAATTAGATATCCTGTCCAGATCACCCTGCAACTGTTTACAATCCTCTATCGTTTTGATTTTTTTATACAGCATTATGTCATCTGCAAACAATCTAATTTCAGATAGTAAACAATCAACACAATTATTCATTAGAATAATGAATAGCAATGGTCCCAATACGCTGCCCTGTGGCACACCCATTTTTACTTCCACTTCTTTTGATACTACATTTCCTACCCTAACTTTCTGTTTTCTACCTTTAAAAATTCTTCTACCCAGAAAATCACTTTCTCATCCACTCCAATGGTTTTTACCTTATTTACTACCATTTTATGGCTTACTCTGTCAAACGCTTTTGACAGATCTAGTGCTACACCATCAATTTAGCCTCCTTTGTCCATTTCATCTGAAATATCTTGCATATATCCCACCAACTGAGATTCGCATGAATATCCTTGCCTGAACCCATGTTGCCTGCTTGAAAACCACATATGTTCCTCACATATATTTCTGATGTGGTTGCATATCAATCTTTCCATTAATTTACCTACCACTGATGTCAAACTGATTGCCCTGTAATTCTCAACTCTATTTCTCACCCCTCCTTTATGTACCGTACTACTATTGCACTTTTCCAGTCCTGTGGTAAGCAGCAAGTATCCAGACTCAATTTAAATAATATTTCAAGATAAGGTACAATGTCAGATCCGGCTATCTTTAAGATATCTGTAGTAATATTATCTTCACCAGCCCCTTTATTTTTTTTCAGCTTTCTTATTTCCTTCATGATTTCCTCAGGATGGATATCAAATTTTTTACTATCGTCATTTCTAATTGTGTTGTTACGCTCGTTCTCCGAATTAGACCCTCCTGTTTCTGATTCATTGTCCCTAATGCTTTCACTGAACCAGTTACTTAAAATCTCTGCCTTTTTCAAATCGTCAGTAACTTCTTCTCCATCCTTATCTGTAAGTGTCTCTACACTCTCGCTTCCCCACAGTTTCCTGATATTAGGTGACTGACTTGCTTAGCTCACAGCGTTAATTTGAAAAAGAACATCATACCATATTAAAAGAGAAACATTAAAGCTAAAATCTTTTGTTTGTCCTGCCAGTGTAGTCGCTTCGTGTGACGTCACAGCATCGCTTTGTTTGGTAAAATCGGCCAAGGAAACTAAAGCATCATGCATTTCACATAGCTGATAACGAACCGCTTTGACGCTTTTAATTCCAGCTTCCCAGCGCGTGTTACTTAAATTTTTGAAGGTGTATATTTTCAAATGTTCTGTGAAAATTTTCCATCTATTTACCGATCCTGCAAATAAAACGTTTTTTGTAAAATTCCAAACAGGGTCACGGATTTTACCTATGTTTTTGCTGCATCACATAGTACTAAATTATAATAATGGCAATCTGAGTGGTACAAAAAAAAAGCTAGCGGATTTATGTCCGTAATTCTTTTCTGTATGCTTTTATTTTTCCCCTTCATGTTTGCGCCATACCTTAAACCTGCCCTCTGCAGTCATTAATGTTAAGGCCATGATCACTCAATGTTTTTAAAAATGCTTTCTTTGACACCTGCACCCGTTGTATCATCTATTTGCAAATTGCTAACGGCATCCTCTGTTACGTCTGCGCATCTTAATGTGATTGAAAGTTGCTCTTATGACTTATATCAAGAGTACGATCGGCTATAATAGCATAATACTTGGAATCCTTTAAGCGGGATACGATTGCAGATATAATTTTTGATGCCACGAGTTCTATTAAATCATTTTGCATATATTTTTGCTGCAATATTGGTCAGCTAAATCACGGTTCACTACCAATCTGACAGGATCTTCCATGATGGGATCAAACTTTTCCAATAATTGTACAAGGCATAAGAATTTTCCATTGTTTGGAGTAAATAATTTATTAGATGACCCCCTGATGCCATTTTATTTTGAGACAAATACAAGGTTATGTTCATCAATCCTTGAAGCACATTGTTCCATCGAAATCTTTCTTTAGAAATTACCCTCTGTTCTTCCTTGTTAGTAGTTGAACCAGCTTTGAACCTAATTTCAGCTTCTTCTCATTGGATAAATGCACTTAAATGTTTCATATTTTTGAAGCCTTCAGTAGTGGTCAAATCTATAGATGACTTTAAATCAAACAGTCGACCACAAAAGCAAAAGACACTATCGTTTAAAATTCAGTAAACTAACCACCGACGTCTGAAAGTTTCTTTGTTTGAAAACTCTCTTGAGTAATCATCTTTCAGAAAATTATATAAATGCACTTGTGAGGGTCCACACAAAATAATACGATCTTTATTGCTTGCATTAATTACTTTTAGTCACGTAGCTACATCGGAAACATTGTATTCTTTTATTCTAAGTACGATGATACTTTTATCAGCCAGAGCAGTCATATCTTGAGTATGACTTAGAGACAATTCAGACGGTTCATGTAGGGATTTAAAGGGTTGGTCAATTTGGTCATCTTGAATAGATAAGTGTGTATTTTTAGTTAGTAATTGTCAGAATCTAAAGAAATATTTACCATTACTTGGCTTTCGGATTCTGAAGCAAAACTGGTGATATGGGATTCGATATATGAAGTACTCGCCTGCGAATTTCCTTTGAAGTATTTATTAATATTCATATGATTTTTAGTATGTCCAAAAACTTTGTCTTTTTCAGCTTTTCTTTTACAATTTTCTGAACCAGAAAGATTTTTTCAATTATTTCGTTTCAGTCACTGTACACTATAATTGTTTGATAAGGCAACCTTATTTAACACCGAATTCAAAAATTCATTCACGCAAGAAAACTTGGAAAACATCCCCACTTTACCACATCGTGTGGAATTAGAGATGGATCCGATAGAAATTGATAGCGTAGGAATTGTAAAGCAATTAAAACTCCTGAAGTGGGGTAAAGCGCCGGGTCCCGATGGTATACCGGTAAGAGTATTCTCTGAATACGCGGAGATATTGAACCATTTCTGTCAGATATATTCCGTAAATCACTAGAAGAGAGAAAAGTACCTTCTAGCTGGAAAATAGCCCAGGTAATTCCCGTTTTTAAGAAAGGAGATCGGAGTGATCCTAGGAATTATCGACCCATATCTCTAACATCGGTCTGCAGCAGAATTCTGGAACATGTCATATGCTCGAACATTAATGAAGTTTCTAGACGAGAACGAGTTACTTACACCATGCCAACACGGATTTCGGAAGAAGCGATCGTGTGAAACACAATTGGCCCTATTTTCCCACGACATAATGAAAGTTATCGATGCAGGTTCGCAAGTTGATGCGGTTTTTTTTGATTTTCAGAAGGCTTTTGATTCTGTGCCACACAACCGACTCTTAGCGAAGATTCGAGCTTACGGTATTTCGGCTCAGATTTGCGAGTGGATACGTGATTTTCTAACTGGTCGATCACAATATGTCGTTGTTGACGGGGAAGCCTCATCTAAGATAAATGTTACTTCGGGCGTTCCTCAGGGAAGTGTAATAGGTCCACTTCTTTTCTTAATATTTATAAACGATCTAGGTGACAACGTCAGAATGCTGGTTGCGATTGTTTGCCGACGATGCGGTTATCTATAGGGAAATAAGGTGCTCCGACGACTGCTTAGAAATTCAGCGTGATTTGGATGCTATTTTCGATTGGTGCCGTAAATGGCAGCTTACACTTAATTGCAAAAAGTGCAAGGCAATGCGGATAAGTAACAAGAAGAATCAGGTTGTTCACGAGTACAAAATAAACAATTCACCTGTTGAAACGGTTGATTCCGTGAATTATCTGGGGGTGATAGTACAAAGCAACATGAAATGGGACATGCACATAACTTCCGTCGTAGGCAAGGCAAATTCTAAATTACGATTCATAGGTCGTATTTTGAGGAATTGTAATGCTCAAACAAAGGAGATAGCGTATAAAACACTGGTGCGTCCGCATCTGGATTACTGTTGTGGGGTTTGGGATCCGTATCGCAAGGTTCTGATTGACTCAGTTGAGAGGGTGCAGAGGAGAGCCGCTAGATTCGTGACTTGTTGTTACAGCCCTTATGAAAGCGTCACAGAATTGATACATAGATTGGGCTGGGATAGTTTGGAAGACAGACGACGTAGCTTGCGTTCGAATTTATTGGAGAATATGCGAAAAAATTTAAATTTCGAGTGCAATGAAATACTTCTTCCGCCAACCTATTTAGGTCGCAATGACCGGAGGGATAAGATTAGAGAAATAAGATGCCGTACTGATACTTATATGTATTCCTTCTTTCCTCGCACTATTCGGGATTGGAATGGGCGGGTTTAGGATTGGTGCTTAGCACCCTCTGCCACCCACAATGTTTGTGATTTGCAGAGTATGGATGTAGATGTAGATGTAGATAAGTTATTTTCACTATTTACGAGTTACTCGTAGTTTAGTCCAAAGTCTTACAATTTCGTGTAAGTTAATTACAATATTTTCCATCACGTTACTACGTACTGAACCGTGGCAATCAATATATAGATAGAAGTGTAATGAAATGAACTATTATCATTTCATTCATGCGTTAATAACTTACCAACTACTCCCTTCAGAAAATTATTTATTGGGACTTCTCCGCAAATAAAACAGCTCAATCGCTCCGCAAGTGTTGCCCGTTATTCTAAGCGCATTCACTCTACTGGGACTTCCCCTACAACGAAATATAAAGGGCTTTATAGACGAGACTAAATGGGCTCACTACCGCACAAATAATAAATAAATAATTCGTAGGTAAGTTATTCATAAGACACAAGTTTTTCTAAAAAAAAAATTAATTTGTTTGTGAACTTATGCGTATGTAGAAAGCAAAGAAAGGATAATACTGAAGGCCTAATACGAATTACCGTTTCTCGCCTGTTGCTCAACGCGTCTCTTTCGTTCTGCTTTAGTTAATAAGGGATACAGTAAGCAACAAAATGACAAGTGTTAAACGTGCTGAATACCTACTCATGCTCACTCCTACGGGATGAGTTCATAAAAGTTAACACGCTGAATTTAGTTTTTCTTTAGATGGATAGAGATAGGTATTTGAATTAAGTGATTACGCTAAGTTGGAACGCGTGGCGTCCTCCACACTTAGGCCGATCAAGGATATTTTCGTATTTCGACCAAAAACATGTTTCACTTTTCTGCCAGAACTGCATAACATAGAGCATTGGTGTTTGTGTGTGGTAGTATAATCGTGTCTCCTGTCGTGAACTATGGTTGTTAGATGTCGGTAGCTATGGGGGTGTGGGAGATATGGGGGTTGAAAGTGATCGACCTGCGTCAATTCCATAGTTCTATCAAAGACGCATGTGTCTTGGTGTATCACTTTTCAGCGAAAACTATCTATCGCAGTTCACTGGCGTTTTTGTGTGATAGTAACACATAGTCAGTCACCTTTCGATCACAACGTTCGCCGAATTTCAGTAGTGGGAGTGTGGGAGATATGGTAGTTGAAAGTGACCGATCAAGGATATTTTCGATTTTAGACGAAAGACATGTGTTTCCGAATGTGACAACTCATAGCATAGACCATTGGTATTGGTGTGTGGCAGTAGAATCGTGCGCACCCCGTTAGCAATTTCCCTACACACCCATCTTCTCCCTTTCTTGCAGCCACCTATATTTGCCCTCTAAAAATTTAAACTTTAAATTCTTTCAACGTTTTTGATAAATTATTCATCATTGCTCTTGGTAACTTATTCCAATCACTGACACTCTTACCCAAAAAAAGAAAATCTTCCTACACCCTTGTGCCTGAAATCGAGTGTCTGCTTGTGGTCATTATCATCTTTTCCCTTCCATGCACTACTTTTCATACCTACACCAATATCTTTCCAGACCTCACCACCAATAGACGACTTGTACACTCCCATGACCCTCTTCACCCTCCTCCTGTCTTCTAATGAATCCCATTCCAGCTCTTTTATCATATCTGCTACTGACTGCATTCTGCGGCAATTTCCAGAAATAAATCTAGCAGCTCTTTTTTGCATCCTCTCCAACTCCTGTATTTGATACGCTAAATGTGGGTCCTATACTACATTACCATGATAAAGCAATGGTCTGATGATAACAATAGAGTTGTAATAGCAGCTCTACTGTAAATACACCACAGTAGACGTAAATTCACGATGCTACATTCACAACACTACCAACTTTGAAAATAGTTATTGTAATTCAGTACCTTTCCTTTTCGCTTATCCGACGAAATAATAGTTGCTGGCTTTCTGTTATTTACTGCCATTTTCTTTTTTCCTTCTTTATAACAAGCATAAGACTTAAAACAAGTCCTTCCTCTGAATCATTGTAAACAGTAATGAAAATTTTTAAAGATGTTACACTAAACCAAAGATAAAATTTCGGGTTGTTTATTTTTTATGATTATTTATTTTATTGGCCTTCGTTAACAGAAAATATACAGCTATCTTATCCTATGTATTATAAGTAGAGTCTTCTTGGTATACATTAGTTGCAAGAATTCGTAAAAATTGTTTGTTTTAGAATCGCCCTGTGTTTAGTTAAATTTATTACCATATCTTGTCTCCGGCTATTACTTTCTGCAAAATAACTTACACCGCCGAGTTGTACGCATGGAGGAAGGAAAAGAGAGGAGGCAGGTAGCAGACATCAACCTTATTATACTCGCATGCAGCCATTACCGGGTACCCCAAAACGAATTGTACTAAAGTCTCGTTAAACTCAACATCCCTCTCCCAGTTTCTGTATCTACCCTATTGAGGACAGAGCGAGAAGATGTATACTGGGCGATAGCCCGTTTCTTAACCGAAACTAATATAAACTTGTAATGATTACCTCTTTATTGCAAGGTTTCAACGTAGGTCTAATAGTGCAAAGTGAAACCTATAAATGTAATAGTGACACCCAAACAAAATGTTGTAACAAGCTGAATAAGTACCGGTAAACAACAAAATTGCATATGTCTAAATATATATGTAAAAAATTTAATCTTAGCCTAAACATCTACGTAAAATATTTGTAAACACTAGAAGCTGGCTACATGGTAGCCATGACCGAAGGCCAAAAAAAAAAAAAAAAAACGCTAAATCTGTGAACCCTCCAGTAAACTCTCGGCTCCTATTGCGTATGCGCGGCAGTTATAATAGATTTCCCAAAACATTGCACTGTTTATACTGTGTTTGCAGCTGTGAATATTTCATTTTCTAATATTTAAAAGTTTTTTATAATGCAAGCTTGTGTTGCATGCGGTTGCACAAACAGACCAGATAGGAAACAACCTGGAATATCATTCATATTGTTACGTATACATTCCCCGTAGTAAGTCCAATTTAAGTTTCTGATTTTTGATGTATGGTGACAAGATAAATTCACTGATGCTGCTGGCGAATTTATGTAAGCTTATCTACTACTAGGACAATATCTTCCTAGTAAACCTACAGAAACTGACTATTAGTATGAAGTACAAAAGATAAGTTTCAGGTCAAGTTTACATCGCGATTCAGTGAATTTATTATTGCACGTGCGTTAGTCCAGTTGCCAGTTCATACTGGAGGTATACAATGAGATTAATTGTATACATTTATGCTACGCGAACTAGGAATTCTAATGTTGTTACTCTAAATGTAGTTCGCAAAAAATTTTACGTATTAACGTGCGCAGCACTATCATAACTGTGGCAGTTCAATTTGATGATTGATTCTTATGTAACTCGACGAGACACATCGAAAATGGGGTGTAAACATTTTTGGTATCTCCCTAATATCTCTCGAGATATTGACTACCAAAAATTAGTTATATTATAAGTATGGTTCCTTGTGCCTTTGGTGAAGTTTTTATTCTGGTACAGGCAGCGTTTCAACATAACAACAAGGGGTAATAAAAAACATGAAAGTCATTGGGGATTGCCGACAGAAATATCATACTTATAGCTACATATATGTTTGTGGGTTTGTTCGTCTTCTATGCATTCCTATACCATTTTTCAGATTGCAATGAAACTTTGGAGAGTTTTCGAGTGTGCGTCTGCGAAGGTTCCTGTGAAAAAAAAATCCAAAAAGTCACCCCCTATTCCCCATAACACCCCATAATTTAGGCAAAACCACATTTTTTATCCGATTTAGATAGGAATTTGTACAATTATACTTTAAAACAAACATAAAAATACTGCCTACATACGGTTTCCGAATATTAATCCCCTCGCCCCCTTTCCACCCTCATAATTTTTTCACCCCATAATTTAGGCAAACCACATTTTTTATGTGATTTAGATAAGAATTTGTACACTTATACTTTAAAACAAACATAAAAATACTGCCTAAGTATGGTTTCCGAATATTCATCCCCTCTCCCCCTTTCCACCCCCATTACGTTTTTACCCCATAATTTAGGCAATACCACATTTTTTTATCCGATTTAGATAAGAATTTGTACACTTATACTTTAAAACAAACATAAAAATACTGCCTACGTATGGTTTCCGAATATTCATCCCCTCTCCCCCTTTCCAACCCCATTACGTTTTCACCCCATAATTTAGGCAAACCACGTATTTCATCAGATTTCAATGGGAATTTGCACACTTATACTTTTAAACAAACAGAAAAATACTGCCTGCATATGTTTTCCAAAGCGCATCCCCTCTCACCCTTTCCAACTGAAAATGAATGAAACAGCAGTTTAAAATTTATATGTAAATATTTTTTCATTTAATCTATGTGCCTATTCAAGTCCAGCAATAGTGAAGCATTGCCGGGTCAACTAGTGCTAAATAATAACAAATAATTCCATGTGGTTGTAATGAACTAGTGACCGGGTATGGGGTATCTAGTGGCTGCGCATTCCGCCCCTGTCTTAGCTGCCTTAACCTAGCCCGGTAGTCCTACCAGATACAGAGTACATACAGTTTATTTTTTATTTTATTTTTTTAACAGTTTAACGTCCCTTTTTAACAACGTGGTCTTTAGAGACGGGAAGGGATGGAGGCAAGGAAAGGGAAGGAATTCGGCCATGGCCTTTTGAAGGAAGCATCCCGGCATTCACCTGGAGTGATTTGGGGAAACCATGGAAAACCCAAATCTGGATGCCCGGACGGGGATTCGAACCGCCGTCCTCCCGAATGCGAGGCCAGAACGCTATCCGTTACACCACCACGCTCGGTACATACAGTTTAACGTCGAATCCAAACCACGGAAGCATTCTGGTGTACTTCAAAGCTTTCACAACCCTACGGTTCGTCGAATCTTCCCGAAAGAAATGTACCAAGCTATTGTGTCAGAGGCAAGAAGGCTAATTCCTTTCTTCAGGGGCCAACCACGAAACGTCCCGGCGTAGCTCATATAATCAAATTAACGCCTAAAAACGGTGAGTTTGTACGAACAAGGGCGACAGAAATTAACGTGAGGGGGGAAAGGAAGAAAGGGTTTAGGTTTCTGTGAATCAAACTATTGCTTTAAAGTATATGTATGCCAAATTCCATCAAAATCTCATAAAAACTATGTGTTTGAAAAAAGATTTTGCGAAAAACGTTCATGCGCGCATATCATTCGTGTAACAGGTGGCTTCATAGATTTACCCCCGTCTAAACATCTCGTAACACCAGTACAGAAGTTTTCACTTCAAAAATAAATCACCCACTCTGCATATCCAGCGTGTAGTCCTTAGTGGGTTTGGCCAAATTATTTTTTAGTTCAGGCTGCATCTCAACCTAATCACCTCAATTTGGAGACAGTATATGTCGGGAACTAAGCAAGATATCGAAAAAAAAAAATATTTACTTTCGTTTTGTCTCGTCGTGTTACAAAAGAATCTATCATCAAATTTGAATTTGAGGTAATTTTTCTTCTGCATTTCAACCCAAAACACCTTACTTTTAATACAGTATATCTCGAGAACTAAGCGGGATATCAAAAAAAAATATTTTTCCTTTTTTATTTGTCTCGTCGAGTTACATAATAATCCATCATCAAATTACGGCGACGTGGTTCTTGTAACATCCCCTTGAGGTATTTGTGCTTATTCCCCGTTTCTAGGAAAATCCAATATGGCGACCTCCCCTCCCCACTTCTCTGTACCAGACTTTACTCCTGTGCGTGGTGAAGTTTGCTTGCTTCGCCTCCACTCTTTTCCTTCCTCCACGGCAGAGCCGCCGGCTATGGATGCTTAAATTCGAAATTAGGCCACCAAAAAATTTTTGGACGACCTTTTATTTCCCCTTTAACTCTACTACTGGCCCAGGTGGGGACCAAGGGTTGTGGTGCGGGCCCCATGGGCGCCAGCAGGATTACTTTAAGGGGGGTGCATCTGGTTTTTTAATACATTATATACAACTCTTTGTGGTGCGGCTCCCCTCTTTGTGGTGCGGGCCTCTAGCCTACTACAGCCTATACTTAAATGTGGCCCTGCTTCACGTATGTATGCATGGCTACCTTGATGACTGTATGAAAACATCTTCAGCAACAAAACAAACACTATAGATAAAAATTGATGTGGCAAGTCGATTTCTGATTGTACTTTCATTTAGTTATATAGGTTTCATCCAGTCATACAAATAAATAAAGACTCCATGAAATACTTTAATATTTGATTTTCTACGATACAGATGAAACAACACTATATACTGTTACCGATTTAATTGAAACAAAGAAATGAAACAAAGGAAATATTCAAGTTATATAATTTAGTTTGATAGTTATGGAGCACATACTCCAGTGGCAATTTCCTTACATATC
The DNA here is from genome assembly GCA_031002005.1 of Vandiemenella viatica. Taxonomy (NCBI): domain Eukaryota; kingdom Metazoa; phylum Arthropoda; class Insecta; order Orthoptera; family Morabidae; genus Vandiemenella; species Vandiemenella viatica. Next base: position 79,553,052 of record CM061914.1, read on the forward strand.
CTTTTCTCCCCTTTCTTGTTTGCCTTGAATTCTTTTGAATGTCATTTCATCATCATCTTATTTTTGCCCTTTCTTTTAATATTAAATTCCTTCAGTTCTTTTGTTTTTAGTTAATTATTCATCTCCTCCTGTCGCATTCAAATGTGGGTGTACTTCATCACAATGAAATTCATAATAAAATGTTCCAAGGACATGATCAGCCAAGGTTAAACACAGCTTTGTGGCATGTTGACAGCAACACAAGAAGCTAATGAGAAATTATTTTAAAATATTGTGGCAGGACAGTGAAAACCAAATGGTGCAGGTAGAAATATCTACACAAAAATGAGAGGGATGGAAGTTTTTTTTTTTTTTTACTTTTGCCAGTCCTTTGATTGGTTTGATGAAATCCTCCATCCTTTCCTATCTGTGCTAACCTCTTCATTTCTACATACCCCTTACAGCCCACGTCCTCAATTATCTGGAAGTTATCCAGGCAATTATGGACTGGGATGGAGAAGAAGTTACAGATAATATGAAAATCACTGAGATACTGAGCAACTGGTTTGGTGAGGATATTTGAATTGTCGCACAGGGACATATGTAGAATTTACTTAAGAAATCATTCCGATCTAAGTGAATATGAACATAGTGGGAAATTAATCACAAGGTATGATAGAGCTACATAGTTTGAAAAGCATCTGGTATAGATAACATTACCACAGATATGTTACAGTTAGGTGGCAAAGACAATGTACAATACCTTGAAGTATTCTTTGGTTAAAGTCTGGAGACTTACTGGATTCCAGAGGACTGTAAAAGTGCCAGTCATACCATTCCATGAGGGTGGGGACACCATTGGGCAGGGGCGGATCCAGGGGGGGGGGCTAGGGGGCTCAAGCCCCCCCCAAACGTATCTAGGTCCACCCCTGACATTGTAGTTTTGAGACCTTTTTTTTTTAGCTCTACGGATTTGAGGCCCGAGGAGGCTATAAATACTACCTTTTCCCGACTCAAGCCCCCCCCCCAAAACCAAAATCCACTGAACGCAAGCCCTCTGAACCAAAATTCACTCAAGCCAAGCCCCCCCAAACCAAAGTCCGCTCAAGCCTCCCCCCCCAAAACAAAATCTGGATCCGCCCCTGCCATTGGGATTAAGAACTATGGACCAATTAATTCATCTTTAGTAGTTGGTAAGTTGATGGCAACTTGTATAGCGAATTACATTAGGAAAAATCTGTGAACAAAAGAAGTCACTTGTATGTCAGCTGCATGGACTTAGAAGAGATTGTTTATGTGAACCTCAATAGGAAATTGACAAGGGCACGAAAGTAGATAGTATGACATTGAATTTTTAAGACATTTGACAGTATTAGGCACAGAATGATTGTGACTAAGGTTATGATTATTAAGTAAGCCTAGATCTATCTTTCTGGACGGAAGAATTTTTAAGAGATAGGAAGCAAAGGATCAGAGTTAGAAATGCAATATCAATGGAGATGTGTGTGACAACAGGTATGCCACAGGGAAGTATATTTTGACTATAGGTCTACTGGATATTGCGATTCTGATACAGCAACATTCATTACAATATCATAATGCTGCTGTAGTCAATCAAAAGATGTATTATTTTCAAGCAGTAAATCCATTGTAATAATGCATGAACTATTATTATCAAACAGTATTAGGTTGTAATATGACCTGGACCAGCATGGCACCACTAAATGTACTTTGGAAAGTATTTCTAACAGTGTCCTGTGTTTGACTACTGCAGTATTATGACTCAAATTCCTTGTGGAATCATGATCTCCAGTAAGCTCTGGGACTATTACTCTTAGTTATAATAATGAATGATTATGTTGTACATCTACAGTCAGATATGAGGCTGTTTGCAGATGATATAATGTTGTATATGCGATTACATCGACAGAGAATTGTCAGCAAATGCAAAGGGATCTAGACAGAATATCCAGTTGGGTGGATAGGAAACTAAAGTCGACTTTTTAGGTGTACAGACAGAAAATAAATGTTTTGTATGATTAATAAGTGAAAGGGGCATTATTTGTTGAAGTAATAAACTGGAAAAACCTGGGAATAACATTAGACAATAAGCTAAACTGGGCAGTGCACATGGGGAAAGTTGTAGGTAAAGTTTTTAGAATCTTGAATCTGTTGGAGAGAATAAGGAGAGGATTTACGCGAGATGTAAGAGAAATGGGTTATAAAACGTAGGTCCGGCAATTGCTGGAGCATTGTGGGATGATATGGGACCCAAATTAGGAGTATCAAGTACTAGAGCCACGGATAGCGTTCTGGCCTCGCATTCGGGAGGACGGCGGTTCGAATCCCTGTCCGGGCATCCAGATTTGTGTTTTACATGGTTTCCCAAAACACCCCAGGCAAATGCCAGGATGCTTCCTTAAAAAGGCCATGGCCGAATTCCTTCCCATTCCTTGCCCCCATCCTTTCCCGTCTCTAAAGACCTCGCTGTTGAGAGACGTAAAGCAGTTAAAAAAAAAAAAAATACTAGAGCCTTAGGGGATGCAGAGGAGGGAAGGTAGATTTGTCTGTGGAAATTATCAAAGGAGGCACTCAGTATCTTAAAAGATTTTATTGGGAGCCATTGTGGGAAAGAAGGTAGTTGTGGGCATGTGCAAGACATATGGAGTAGCAATTTATTTTATACGCAAGATAATGGGAAAAGTTTCCATTTGCAGGTAGTGGAGTGAGGGACTGGAACAAATTACCTTAGGAGTTAATTAAAAATATATCTCAGACTATTTTAAGGTGAAAATATGTAAGACTTGTAATTAAATATATAGGGTGATTGCCACTGCACCATAAGCTACAACACAATTGATAATAGTATATATTGAACTCCACACACACTACTAATTTAAGATTATATTACTAATAATGTTTTAGAGTGATCCTAAATTTGTGTTGAATACTGGTAAGACAAAATTTCAATCAGGAGATTTGTATGCACAAATTAATATTGTTTTAAATTTGGTAAGTTTAAATGCTGCAAATTTAAAGTTTTTTCTGGAAAAAGAAAGGAATTTAACACTCAAATTAAACATTATAAAAAAAATATTGAAAAAATAATTAGATGATGAATTTCCACTGGAGTGTGTGCCCCATCACAATTTAATTAATAATAATTACGCAGTATAGGTTCATATTTTATCTAAGAATGCATGCTCCTCCTTTTTGTTATGATATCTGCCATAATTATTAGGTAATACATAATTTAGAAATATAAACATATTGAATCTGATCAATTTTAATCCAGTGTTCTATATTACACAAAACTGAAATTCCTTGAATTTCATTTTATAACAGTATTTCTTAATAACTTACTATTGTCCGAAATGGACTGTACTGTAGTAAATCTTTAATTTATCTTCTTAATTTGTTGGTTTATTATTTTCATCTGTGTTACTTGTACTATTTAAACCTTTGTTTTATTGTACAGATCTCGTCATACATTTAATATAACTGACTTGTGATGGAGCGCATGCTCCAGTGTCAAATCCCTTACATATCTTTTTTCTCCCTTCTTGTAATGGCCTATTTTTGCCCTTTACAAATTTTTATTTAAATAATTTAACATTTTTGGTAAATTATTCATCACTTCCTCTGGTAATTCATTCCAGTCCCGACTCCCTTACTTACAAAATAAAATTTTCTTACTCTTTCTACTCTGAAATCGAGTGCCAACTTGTGGTTATAATGAACTCTTTCTCTTCGCATCACTACTCTTAATTCTTGCAGCAATATCTTCCCATGCCTTATCACCCGTACACGCATTGACCAAATGTGCATCTCTCGTTCCTCCCATTTTTCAATGAATCCGAATCCAGCTCCTTAATGACAAGCATTTATCAGCATTCTGGCTTTTTCTTCCCGATTCTGGCTTTCTAATTCCTGATGTGAT